>JAVCKX010087846.1:0-12924 GCA_034780695.1 Lepetodrilus gordensis | reverse complement strand
CCGAGATTGACGCGAGGTGACCCGAAAATCTTACCGCGAGAGAACCCAGCGCGAGTTGACCCGAAAATATGTCTGGTGCGAGGGGGACAAGCGCGACTTGACCCGTAACCCTGTTTAGCAATGTTTGATAATGTTACGTTAACAGTCATAGGAAACTGTTTAATGACTATTAATCCCCAAACTATTGTTTACTAATTATTAATTAGATCTATAATATATCTAAATAAAGTTAATAAATAGTATTTATGATTATAATATTATAAGTATTTTTTAGTTTTGAATTTTCGTTGGTACTTTTGTGCACACTGAAAAGCAAAGAAGCATTATATAGGATTAACTAGTCTAATATAACTACAGATGATATTGCTTTACTGTGTTTCAGCTGGGAGGACTAACTATGACATAGGACAACCATATAAAGCATCGTCTGTGATGTTAGACAGGCAACATGCTGTCCAGTACCCCCAACAATATGAAGATATGCAAAGTAGGAAAATGTATACTCTTTCTAAATTCTACTGTTTATTGTATTTATTTCTATATTAATACTGTACTCCACAAACAGTTAGCAACAGCAGCAACGTTAAACTCCATAATCACTCACTGAACTAACAGAACTGCTTTGATAAATATTTGAACTATCTTGTGCAACCTTAGACACAGCTAGCTCAATGATATACAGTATTATATATGTTAAGTGAAATGATCTTGAAAGTGGCTCTAAATCTAATTTAAATTTAGTTTTAAATAAAAAATAAATAAAAATAAATGGAGCCTGTGGTCAGTAGCATATGTTTTAGGAGTCACTGGACCCATGCTTTAGAGGATGTGTGTTGTGACGCTGACACCATGTCTCGTTCTGTCTCTAGAAGCAGGTGGAGCCAGTGTTCCGCACGCCGATGACGTACAGTCCGCATGTCAAGCAGTTCGCTCCTTCGCCGTCCAGACACGACTTGTTCCGCAAGAAGCTTGGGTTTGATGACATCGGTGAGAATTAATTCATATGAAAATTAATAGGCGACAGTTAGAAATTAAGAAAATATAATAAGGGGGGGACATTCTCTATAGGCCCAATGTTAATGGTGGTCAAATCTGTAATTTTCAGGGGGTTCCTATACTCCTTTATTAATGCAGATTTTCAAATGATCACCAGGACACTTGGTGAACTTGTGGTAAATTGTGGTGGCACAATCTTTGGACATCGTAAATAAAGGCGTACCGCAGGGCTCCACACTAACATTTTGAGTTACTTGCCCACAGAGCAAGTCAGGGCAAGTTGCAATTGCACCGAAGGTGCTAATTGTTAAAAAGTAGGTTGCCTGCAATACAATTTAACTTGCCCCTTTATCTCTTCAGTGTGATTATCTTAAGATGTGCTGTCTGTATTGTAGCAGTGCAGTTATATCATCATTTGGTTTGTCAGTACCTGCAATTTAGCCCTTGTTGAAGAAATGTTGCTTCCTCGGATATCACTGGCATCATGAATGGTATTCACTATATTCTCTTGACCTCCACTTCTGTATGCTAGGAAATAGCCAGGGATTTATGATCAGCTTAATGTAATCAATATTCTATTGTGATACTGTAAGCCGGTTATTGGCCAATTATCCAGACATGTCGCTAGTCAGTGTTGTTAGTCTACTTGATCATAATGATTGATGATTTTCTGACTAACTGAACTCAAATCAGAGTAAGGCAAGATTTTTGGTTTCCAAGTGCATCATGTTCAGTGCCAATGATCATGCCATGTGTTATAAAGGGGGCAGGTGGTAGCCAAAGTTCCAGGGTTCAAATCCCGTCCGGAAACCTGACATCAATGTTCGCGAAATTTACCTTTTTAACACAATATTGATAGGATGCACTGTCTGTAGAGTGTCAATGCAGATATCATCCTTGGTCTGTCAGTGCCAGGCGGTGCTCACAGGTTTACTGCAACATTCAGACCTACAGGTGTTCTGGGTTTCCTCTTGCCCTAAAACTGACCGGGGTAATATATTAATTTAGTGCTGATTGGCAAGCTTTCGAGCATGGATTTGGCACAATATAAATAAACATATTATTGTTTATTATATATACAGCGATAGAAACTAACTTTTAAACTTGCTAGCCTGAATAGTGATACAAATAACAAATGTGATGAATTTCTACTAGTTCTTAGGATACCTTTAGCATTGGGAGAAATGGCCCAGGCTAGAGAACTAGTGTTACTTTCGATCCCTGCATACGTAAAGTTATTTGAAAACACTTTAGACAGTCTTAGTTTAACATTTTAATCTTAGATTTTACTACAGCTTCGAACACAGTAGTAGGTATGTGTAAAATAATACTGTTATATACTGTAGTAATGCGCTATTCGTCATGTTCATCTATTTCCTGGACCCAGACTTGTGGTCTATTCACTGAACCTGGACCCAAAATATTCCTGGCAATTTGGTGCCCGTTGCACAACGCTCTTGTAGTGCTACAATAGTTGTAACTGGGCTCCTGCCACAATAGAAAGTGTTGACGTTACAATAGCCTACAAGAGCGTCGTGCAACGGGCACCAGATTGGCTCACGTGACCCAAAATGTTATTCAAATATTTTCCTAACCCTAACACAAAGCCACATAAGCCAATCAGATTGCTGGCTGAATTGGGTCCGGGGAATGGACCGCAGTTTCAGGTCCGGGAAATAGACCTCGCCTTATTCTGTATTCACGATAGTCTGTCAGCAAGGGCAATGTTTTTTTCTATTCTGACCACTTTATTAGTAATTTAGTATGAACCTTATTTGGATTAATATGGGAAATTCCGGATGTCAGTGTCGCTGACTAAATCTCATGATGATTGTAGCGTATGAAGTAGTTGAAAGCCCTGTGTAGCAGAGGTTGATTTACTTTATGAATCCTTCTATTATTATCCTGTCGTGATTGATATGAATTATGATCTGGTCTTCAGTTAATCGTTTAACGGAAGCCTTGTGGATTGGCGAGTGTGAGTGGCAATGACGGCCAGTTTGTCGTGCTGGTCGACTCAAGTCTGTCAGTGCCGCGATACGTGGCTAATTATCTCGTTATTATCTCAGTATTATCTCTGCGACCTGCATGACATGAAGGGGAGATATATCTCCTTAGCTGCTAGGTCAGGAATTCTGTAGAATTCTATTAATAAAAACTCTGTGAAGATGTATGACATGTAGGGGTAAGGGTAGAGGGTGGGTACCTCGAGATTCCTTTAGCCTTCCCTGCTGACCATGATACTTTCTAGGGGGTGGGGTGACGGGGAATAAAATGGCATTCTTTTATTGTATTACAATTTGTAATGAGACATATTTTTTAAACAGGAATTTTCTTATTTTAGGCTGGTAGTGTAGTGGTAGATCAATGTCGCAAATGGGTGAAATTTTCCTGCAGTAACTACTCTGGTAGATCAAGTCCCAAGTTTACGAAATGTTTTGAGTATGATTTCATGCTCAATTGAAGGTTTTCTCCACAAATCCCCATATTACATTTGAACATTTTGAACATTTGTTTATTTTTTTTAGATGGGGAAAAAATCCACAAAATGTTATATGGTAAAATATTATGGAATATTGTAATATTAAAATTGACAATAATAGGCATTCTATTATTATTTCTAAACAATCAACTACCAATGGATCCCGACTTATGGAATCAGATATTTAATCATGAAAGCAGGAAACTCTTGTCTGCATCATAACTGGATGAACACATTCAAGCTGTAGGTGTGTGGACATAGTTTGAATAGAAATCCGATGTTTACAAAGGGTTTGACTGCCTAGGTGGAGGTATATGTTCTTCTTCATCTGAAGAAGGGATCAAGGTATTCTATCCAAATTTTCCCCGAGTGTTTACACTGTATTCTAGATGCTATGGGTAGAAGGATTAGTTCACCATCTAAAGTTAGGCCGTTTAAAATTATTTAATTGTTTCTTGGGTATTTTTTCTTTGTTGGATTAAAATTGAAAGCTAATGGTGAGTGCATGTTTGTGGAACTACCACAAGGAGGAAAATGCATGATGAAAACCAAATGAAATTTAATTATTCGTTGTGTATCCATGGTGAAATATTCTGATACAGCTGTTACTGTGTTAGTAACACAATGGAAGCCACTTATTAATTAATACCACAATCATGGAATAGGTACCGGTACATTTAAATCTTCTTTTTTTTTCTTCTACTCTCTAGGACCAAGAACTTTAAGGAAACCCTGTCAAAGTGTTTATGCTAATGACATTTTAAAGCTATTGTCATGAGATAAATTGTTGGCAAATCCTTGATATCATATTTATATATGTCTAAGGAGATGTATTATATCAATGTGTTTCAAATTAATAAAATACTTTTGGATGTGATGGCACTGTGCATAATAAACATTGTGACGGTGTTGTTCAAATATACACTGATACACAATCAGAGTTGTACACATGTGAGGATTGCATGCCATTTTTCTACATAATAATAATAATAATAATAATGCATATTTATAATGCACCTATTCCATGTCGTACACATGCTCATGGCGCTACATTATTACCCCAGTCAATGGATCTGTGTGCACTTAATTCCTTCTCAACTCACTGAGCAGTATACAACCCAAGCTGCATTTCAAGGTGCTATAAGGTTATCAATCACATGTCTATCTCATCCTTCCGGGTACCCATCCTCTGCTGGGTGCACAATTATTACTTTACAAAGTCCTACTAATTTTTCATGTGACTATGGAAATTTCAAATTTACTATTTACAATTCTCACCCATGTGTACTTGATTTGGTGACTTATGCTGATTGTTAACAGCAAAAGTCTACAACTCTTTGTATGAGGCGTCCCACAATCTGTTCAGTGTTTGGTTAAATCCCTGGGTAATGGACACTGGCCAGGCTGACCAAGGGGTGTAGTCTTGACCACAACAAGCTCAGCTAAGAGCTGCGTGGATCAACTCAGACTTCAATGTGTTCTCAGGTGTTAACAGTGAATGTTCAACTCGGACTTCAATGTGTTCTCAGGTGTTCACAGTGAATGTTCTCATTCATCCTCTAATACAAGACCAACTGCTTCCTTAAACATATGCCACTGATAGTGGGCAATTAGGATCGTTGACACCATTTGGGGCTACTCAGGTCAAGACGAATATTAATTAAAACTTTTAAAAGGTCATGGATTGAACCAAGATTGAGCTGCTCTTGGTAAATCGTCCTGGGGAATAGAAAATAAAGCATTGCTAATTAGTTAATCCATATACGGTAAGTTTAAATTAATGTGCTGTCATTACACATTAAAAAAAATATATAGGTTCAGGAAATATTTTACATACATTACTCGGTTGACAGTTGTGTATCAGGCTATACATTCTCATAGTCTTGTGACCAGCGATAGAAACTTACATTTAAAACTTACTGGCCCGAATAATGATACAAACAACAAATGTTTACAATAATTTTGAATACTGCTTGTGAACGATAGAAAATTAATTACTAAATAAATTACTAAATTACTAAATTCACACAGGGTGTGATGTGACTTTTTAGAAATACATACGTACAAGTAAGTAATAAGTAAGTAAGTAAATAAATAAGTAAATACATAAATATGTAAATAAATAAAGATTTATGTGATTATTTTACTAAATGTATAATATATAAATATTCACACACACACACACACACACACACACACACACACACACACACAAATAGAAAGATAGTGTTTTTTTGTAGACTTAATACATTTAAAAATAGAGGAAACTTAGTAAATATTTGTTGTGATTATTTGCCACAAATTCTTTCCACTAAATCATGTAAATAGTGTATTACTTCCACAATCATAAACCTACATTTATACAAATCTATTAACTTCCAGTCATAAACATGACAAACTAATATGTCACAAGGGTTTGCAGAAAGAGGTGATTTTGTGATACCAAAGTTGCATTCCAATTTAATAATAACATACCTGTTCGATCCGTTCAAGTGAAACACATTTTTGTAGATGCTTTGTCCAAACACACCCAAGATACTCCATCACTTTTTATTAGTACATTGAGAAGCTACACTTGGATAATTTTAATAAAAGGATTTCATGATATGGGGGCCGAGGTTTACAAAATATAAACCTATTATTAACTCAAGCATTCTTTTGACCCAGGGTTCGTATATTGAGCATCTCAACTGTAGTTTCCATTCAGTGTATGATAGAGCAGTGTGGTATGCAGATAAATAATGTATAAAATACTATATAATAAATGTTTTGGAAGGCGACACAGGTGATTTGTGTATGTTTTTGTTGTGACACAGTGGGTGCACTTGCACCGTGTACACTCATCTGAACTAATAATTGATGGTTGTAAAATATCTTGTGGATGTTTTTCACAATAGATCTATTTGAAATTGACATTTTATTGTCATATTAGTAACTTAACATTTACAATTGCTTGGTGGTTTCTATGATAAACCTGTAATATAGTGAGAAGACATTACTCTGTAGAACACCAAGCACCTAGACTACGAAACTTTTCTCAGTACAATTTCATGCTTAACTCAAAGGTTTGTTTGAAATCCACATATAAAATACAAGCTTGAGCATGAAATCATACTCAAAAGTTCTAATCTTGGGACCAAGTCTTGTGAATGTAATATGCAGGAGGTGGATGCAACTGTTTGTGTGTATACTACAGTTATCTCCCTTGGTTCCAGTTCACCTGTTGTGGCTTATGCATTTTAGTTTCTCAAAAATAAGGATATTCATTGTGTGTGTGTGTGTGTGTGTGTGTGTGTGTGTGTGTGTGTGTGTGTGTGTGTTTGTGTGTGTGTTTGTGTGTGTGTACATTTACATGAAATATTTCTTGCATTTTCTGATCGTATAGCTCTCCGTGAATTGGTTGCATTGCTGCATACATACTACTTGTATATGGCTTGCTTCTGAGTTCTAGGATAACTATGCTAGGGGTTGTGACAAGAATATGATGAAAACTTATATTCAGGCCCAGACTTTCATACTTTCATTGTTGCAAATGGGTGAAAGATTCCCGCAGTGATGTTAAACTTCAGAATGACAAACTCACTCATACCCTACATCACTCTACATCTTCGTCGCAAATGGGTGAAAGATTCCTGCAGCGACGTTAAACTCACTGTATTTGCATTCTAAAAATAGTCTAAAATATACAACAATCCCATTCTGCATATTTGATCTTCTTACATAAATGACGTCATGATGTCAACAACTCTAAATGACTAAAACCCTCTCCAAGCTTTATTAGGCACAGGCACTGCTCTTTAGGGAATCCTCCAGTTGCCTTCAGCTTGGAGAGGGTTATAGCAGATGTATGATTAATTCTGGAGGAAAAAAAGTTAACATTTTATTCATCATGACATAAGAATTTAACCAAAGCAGTGTCAATGGGTCCTAAATGCCCAGGGCTGGTGGCGTATGTTTAATACCCTTGTGGATGGGCTTTACCTGTATCTCAGCAGTACCCATGTTTAAATATCGTCGCAAATGGGTGAAAGATTCCCGCAGCGACTTAAAACTCCATATTCACTCACTCACTCACCCATGTTTAAATACTGCACACAGATCTAACTGCATGTGTTTGTGCATCCAGGCTGATCAAGGTATAGGTGTTCACAAGTCTACGCTATGTGCACGACGCACAACCCACTCTGTCCCCCTCCCCTCGCTTAGGTCATCGTGTCTACGTCCTTTTCAGCCACAACTCTAATCCTCTCTACCCGGAATTCTTTTCTCCCCTCTTTCTATAGCAAACATTTACTACAGTATCTGTAAATATTTGTCTTTAATTGTAGAAAAAGAGAAAGTTTCTTCATTTGATAAAGCATTCCCTATTTACATTGTGGCGTCATTTCATGCTTGTACAGACGTACGCAAATAACAAGGGTGGTACACTACTTGTGAACACACTGTGATGTTAGTTGGATTCAGTGGTTTTCATTTCACATTTTCACAACATGTGCTCTGATAACTCGGAGGTATAAGCTTTGCATTCATTGAATTAATTGGAGGCTGTGTTACCACCATTGGAATTATAAAATTGTTAGTATTTGTTGCAAATCATTTTTAGTATTTTAATTAAATTATTGAGAACATTAAATTTAGTACTGGTATCAGGTACTGTAATAAAATATCTCTTTATTTTTTTAAGATAATTATTTCTGGTAACATGATCAGACTAGAGGACTTCAATTATTTCAGCCAAATGTAAATAAAATTACAATATTCTTGATATGTTCAATGTTATTTAAAAAAAAAATGTATTATATTATATTTCCATGCATCTTGTACACTGTACCAAGTCTATGGTTAAGACTGAAAGTGACAGGTCATGGACAGATTTCCTGTTTAAGAATTATTATTAGAGTTTCTGTATTCCGATTATGTATACTGGACTTTTACGGTATTATGTTAATATTTTCTTTTTATATCTCCAGAGTTGATAGTAAACTAGTTTTACCAGTTATGAATCAGTATCAGTTTCTCATGCCTCTGTAACCCAGTATCTACAGTTTCTAGTGTAGTGTCTATTATATATACAGTGTATATACACCTACATATTACCTGGCAGTCTGGATTTGACTTCCTGTCTATCAACCATGACTTTGGTTAAGGATCGTAGTCAATATGCAACACCGTATTGAATTCAACATTTTTAAAATACATTATTTTGTGTGAAGTTTTTTATTACCCCCGGTATGATTTTAATCGGTATTGATTCACGTATAGTATACTTTATAAATTGTGCATTGCCCCATTGGTATTGTATTTTTTTAATATATATTACATATTTTTTCTAAGCCCATGATATTCAATACCGGGTATTTAAATTTATAAGATTATTGTTTTTTATTGGTGTTTTAAAAAAAAATATTAATGGGTGTAAGCACCAAATTTTACCAACTTTATTATTGAGTATATTCACACTTTAATTAATTTAGGGTAGTTCATGATTAATTTTGACATTAATATCTGTAGCTGCATATTTATCATGTCAAAGCAGCAGCTAAATCAGGAACTAATTATATTATCATGCAGATTCACCGATTTGTGATTTGTGATAATATTGTGAGTTTAATTAAATTGTGAGGGAACATACTGTTTGGAATTTTCAATTTATTTGTCATTTTGAGAAATAAATTTATAGATGTATAGCTGAGATTAGTAATAGTAAAAAAGAACTAATGAGAAGTCATCTGGATTATTCATTGCGTAATGTACTGACCCTACTTGGCAGCTAAATCAATATTCAATTAATGTCTTTGTTCTTTAGGAACTCTTTATTATAACACGGTTAACTTGACTTTATGAAGCACAATATCACCCAGACAGGTTTGCCGAGTCATCCTAATAAGCACACTCTCTGTAGGGGTTCATCTTTATATATGCTATCACATTCAACGATGGTCTTCAGTTTGTACGCATCACCGACGTTCTCCTTTTTTCAGGCGATCTATCAGCAACGCCCGGCAGTGTCCGCGACCTCAACAGCAGCCACTGCGACGTCTCCACAGACGACAACGACGAGTCGAGCAGAATCACCGGTGAGGATTTTATTGCTAGGATCTATGATAACCAGCTTACCGATAATCTGCATCGATCATGCTTCAGTGGTCTTAGCCTAACCTAGCCAGCAGACCGAGGTGAGATTCCCTTCACAAATGTACTTTCCACCCCCACCGAGAGATAGTGGATCGATCCGCTGCTGTGTTTTGTATAGGGACGCTCAGAAGGAGAAATGAACTGCGAGGGAGCGGTGGGGCCGTGACAGGCTCGCGGGACCGAGAACCTCTGTACATGCACACGCTCCTGCGAATAACCGCGGGTCAGTTCCCGCAATGTTTCTTGGAGTACGGCACTACGATTACCAAGATGCGGGGTTAGCAAATAATTACGCGAAGAAGTTGTATATCATTGGAGCGCCCTCTCAACAGACAGGTGAGTGGAAGAGGAGCATGCTTGGATTAGAACCTGGGGGAGGTTTGGAGGAGGGGGGAGATTCCCATTTGTGAATCGTCTTCATTAATCAATCATATCTTCTGAAACATACATGGTCGTGTCATCATTACATGTCATGTCATGTGACAAAGTTGCAGTTAAAGAATGAATGCCTCAAGGTATGAGACGAGTCTATTTAGTATTTTATGAAGTATTCGATAAAAACAAATGTTTTCACAACTTAAAACAATGGCAGGATTTTAGACAATGCGAGAATGGGATGCTGTTTTTCCTGATGAAAACATGCATCTATGATCGTCTCTTTAATTGTCTTAATGAATTGTTGCTTGATATCACTGTATAACTCTTTCATCCATTCATGATGACTCGTTTCAAGAACATGACCCTCAGGATGTATCGTAGCGAACCAAAAATGATGCAAGTGTTAAGTCACAAGAGTAATTTGAGTCATGATTTGTTTAATTTTTAAAATTTCGATTGTAATTTGAGAAACCCTAATGGTGTAACGTCACTGCCTTTTTCAATGTTTACAAATGCAGGTACAGAGATTTATGTATATATTTATTTTATATACATATTTTTATGTAAATAGTAATAGAAAATAGGCCTATGGCTGTAGATAAACTATGTAAAACTAGGCTATGATGAATTAAAATTACCGGTAATGTGAATTTTAATCATGACAAGATGTCAATTTCGGATGACAGCTCATTGCTTTTAAATATTCAGTCCACACGCAAATATTCAGAACACGTACTTGAAACATTACATAATTCTAAGGTCTAATTTAAAAGTAGAGTGTTGACTGGTTAGGCCAGTTTGTGATCTGTTTGTAGTTCATGCACCCACGCTGATAATCTGCAATACACCCCTTGTGGACATGATAATGTGGGGCGCGCTCCTTCGCTATTCATACATTGTTGTCCTTACAGAAAAGTCTCGCTCCATATAGTATTGCTAGTACACCAGGATTCCGTAGTCACGTGGGACGAGAGATGTGTCAAAATGTATTTATTCGTTGTCGCTTTTGATAGGTTTGTTTGCACTGGCTTATCATGTTTAATGTATGGTGCAAGTTGTATGAAGAAAACTTGTAAAGTTGTTGTGATGGGTTTGAATATTCCTAACCGCTCAAATTTCCATTTCACTTTTCCATTTAAGAACCTCTGAACCAAATATCTTCTGTTTCTGGGTTCATCCCCCATCACTTCTATATTGGGCATCTATGGTTGCCTCCTGGAGCTGTAAGGTTAAGTTTAATTATTGGCAATTTATATACCGTACTTTTTATATTTTATATAAATTTTATATATTTTATACTGATCAATTTTCATCTATTAAAAATATTATACACACTAACTTTTCTCTTATTTCTCTATTAAAAATGTTCAAAAATAGCAGGCTAGGAAACAACCTACACACCTACACCACCCCACACACACCCACATCCCAAAAAATCTGGCCCCAAGATTACAAAACATTTTAATTACAATTTCATACTCGCGCTGGCATTCTATGTTGGGAGTTATGAACAAAACTTTTGAGTCGAGCTTGAAACCGTACTAAATAATGTTTGAGAGGGCAGGAACCTTTAAATATCCATTAATGCTATTGACTATATCCGTCCAGTGCGTCCAGTGCGTCCAGTGCGTCCACCTATGGTGACCACAGACATTAGAGATAATGTCCTAGAACTGAGTACATCCTTACACTGTGGTACAGTGGAGATAACATACTATACTGTGTGTAGACGACTGCTATGTTAGCCTACTATTACTAATGGATACGAGTACGGAATATATAATGATGCTGTTAATTGTGGACTAGATACGTATCACATACTTAATACATGCACTATAGAGATCAGAATCTGTACTGGTATACCATATATACAAAGAGTTTTGTAAAGTTAAAATAAGCGTTAATAATGTCATAGATTTGTAATGTATACATGTAATGAAACTTATAGGAATTATACTGAATGAATTAATCGGTGCTTTATGTCACACCCATGCAACATTCTGAAAGTTGGAAAACTGATCTATCTTCTATCATAAATGAAGCACTCTCCTCTGAGTGTAGCAATATACAAATACAAAGAAATACAACATTAGCTTCTAAATCGGGTGTTATGGTTTTTAAGCAATCTGTAAATCCAGAGATTATGTAAACACACCACGGTGTTACGATGTTACCGTAATCTGACACTATAACTGTACTTAACTACATTTAAGCACCAGTCGTGTTAATCTTAACACAAGTACGCCAAGCCAGTGAACCGTACTGTTAATCTATAGTCAGCCTTTGTCCAGTAACTTATTTCCTTTCCCTTTCTTGTATATCTGGGTCAGAAAAACTGATGACATTTCTATTTTACTACTGTCATGAGTAATTGGTCCGAATTTGGATTGACAAAGAAGACAATGAGAGTTGACATAGAATAGTCATTGGGTATGTTCAGCAAATCCGTAATTTCATTATAAATGTACTCATCATCAAGGGTGAAAATAATGCTTCTTAAACATAATATGTTCATTATATTTACAGTTTTGTCTTCATAAGTTATATGTTTGAAAGTAGTATAGCACTGTTCAGGGTTTTACCAGACGCAGGAATCCTGCGTATTTGACGCATTAATTGGACAAAATACTCCTTCATCAACTTCCGTTGCGTCACTTTTGACGCAACAAAATATTTGCAAATCACAAATCAAAATGCATAAATCATGTTATTTAGTTTTGATTGTCTTTGCTTCATAATCACAATGACTCAAATTACTCTCAAAATTATTTGGTGAGAGTCATCATGACTAAATCTTTTTATGTCTATGGAAAACCCTGACTGTTGTTTATATATTAATAATAATAATCATCATAGTAATAACTACTACTACTACTACTACTACTACTACTACTACTACTACTACTACTACTACTACTACTACTACTACTACT
>JAVCKX010087733.1:23965-43858 GCA_034780695.1 Lepetodrilus gordensis | reverse complement strand
GTACGTGACATTTTCCTATTGTATGACAATACCATCCTTTGAGGATATATAGTTTAAATGTCAGATTGGTATTTGAAATGTACGTGACATTTATAATAGCTCCACACACCATCACCCATTCAGAATTCAGAATGTATCATCTGGAGAATAGTATGTCCTATTCTATTCTAGTTATTGCTTCGATGTCTTGCCGTGGCTATCTGGTTAAGATATGTATCTCACTATTGAAGATGACCCAGAAAGATCTCTATACATGATGTATGTACTTCGAGTATCTTTATCCACAACTTCTTATTTCATGATTTATTCCCCGGTAAGACAATGCTTCCGGGAATTAGAAATAAATACGATGGAATAGATATATATGTATTATATGTACTGGTAGTGTATACTAGTATATAAATAGAGTATGTAAAACTAATAATATAGCATTTGTATCGCAAGCTCAACTGAGCATAAAATATTTCCAAACATTATACCTGTAATCAACATTTAATTGTATGGTGAAGTGTATAGAGTATTATTATTATTATTATTATACATTTATATAGTGCAAATATCCAGAATAACTGCTCAAATGCGCTTACTAGTATTACCCCAGTCAACAAATATGTGCACTCAAATTCCTTCTCAACTCCCTAGGGAGTATACAATCCTAATAACTAATAACATTTCAAAGAAAATCTACAACTATATGCTAACCATTAGCAGTGTATAAAACTCTAGCAATTTCACTGCCAGACATGAGGACTGAGAAGTTAGCCGTCCTCGCACATGTTGGCCAGTGAACGATTATATACATCTTTAAAAAAACAAAAAAAACAAAAAAAACACCACATATACAGGCATGGAAAGGCAACTGTCCAGTCCTCACTGAAATTAAACTGTTGCCAATGTGTGGATGGGCTCTATATCGAACACTGCAATTAGCATAGCAAAATGTAACATAAAATTAAATTATATGGAAATGAAACAAATGTCTATGTACATTCTAACTATGCAATATTATATCTACGCTGCGATGTTTCATCGACCACTATGACAACATTTTCAGGCAGTTAATAACTGTTGTCCCATTGTAACAGGTAAGTCTAGTATATTTATGATATAAGTGAAATAATCTTGACAGTGGTTCTAAACTCCAATTAAAAAGAATAGAGTATCTAATTGACATAAATGATCAATTATCATGTCGGTCTGTTAATTCAGTGCTTTTGTCAGTTTTATGTGTCTGCCCAATATAATATATGTACATAATGTTCATCTAATTTCAGTCCAACATGTCTCACCAATACATGTATATATGTCCAATATATACCTGCATTTGACATTATTCAACAAATTCACATATGTTGCATTGTGGTATTAGATAGCACAATATTAAATATGCTGACATTAGCAATATTGATTAGCAAGATTAATTATTCCAGATAGTTTTCAATAACAATATACCAGGTAGTCACTATTATTAACTAAATTGCTAATTAATATACAGAAGGTTATATACAAGGTTACATTTATACATTTATGAAATTTGAATCAATGCCAAATTATGTCTATAAAAATTATTTAAAAATTCATATAAATAAAACATTGTAATAGTATATGCAATATACATCACTGTATTTTATTTATTGATATTTAAAAGAAATTTTATGTGCATAATTCCTGTGAACAGATAGTTAAGTTTGACATGTTCGTGATATTGTGGATTTTATGTTTTATGACGCTGATCTATATTATAGGGTGAATGATGCAAAATTGACATTTTCAGTCATTCACTATGTAGAATGATGCAGATTCTGTCATATGAATGCTTTAACCCTTGCCCTGCTGGATTAGACACAAGCACTGTTCTTAACCCTCAATGCTGGAGGCAACCAGAGATGTCCTAAAGAGCAGTGCCTGTGTCTAATCCAGCAGGGAAAGGGTTAATTAAAGGACATCTCCAGTTGCCTTCAGCATGGAGAGGGTTAATGATTCTGATGTAAGTTTTTATTGTGGGGTCCTGGATCTAGACTCAAACTGAATCTATGCATCACATAGGTAAACATGCTCATCACTTTGAAAGATTTTGCGTAGATGTAATCATGTATAAAATGATGACTACCAGTATTATATCTACATGTAAAGTGCCTGTGCGATTACATAAAGTAAAGTAAATTGCTTGTGTGATTAGGCTATGTCACCCTCAACCCCATTCCCACCCCCACATTTTCTCAATCTCACCCGTCCAGTCTACAAAACAGTATTTCCAATCACGTCTTGAATATTTTTTTGTTCGTTCCTGTCAACAATCGAGTGTGTGGATAAATCCACAACATTTGTTCTCGTTCCATTTGGAGTTAGAAATATTCGGAAACGTGTCGTTATTCCGAAGATCCAATTCCGAGATTTGTCTTCAGATCCGAGATTGTATGAGAAAATGGAGAACAAGAATCTCAAACACAATCAATGTTCGTGGCCTCGTACAATCAACTCACAGATGCCCAACATTGTCCGAAATGACGATCTCGATCTCGATCCGTCCCAGGATTTGTGTAGGATAAGCCAATTTCTTCAAGCAAGGGGAGACGGTTATCAATGGAGCAAACAAATACACCTACGCCACACCAATCCATTCTGGCGATGTATCAAGTAGTTCAGAGACTTGACATCCTCTAGGAATTGATACGTGATGAACTGGATACTTTTGGATTCATTGATCAAAAGCTGTTCCATTCAGAATGTAATGTATGCAGTCTATAATACTAAGATGGATACATTTAATATTTTATCGTTAAAATATTCTAATACTTTTGGTCATGGTAATTCATAGTTCCTTCTATATTTGTTTGTGGTTATAATATTTTAAATTAAATAGTTACATGCACTTTAAACCAAACTATGGTTTCAAAGGATCATTTCATGTATACTTTTTAACATGTTTCTTCACAATTTGAGTAATATAAGTCAGATCAGAAAACTGGCAATCCATCACAAACATTTAGCTTCTAATTTTGGAAATGTCAAAAGAACGTGGCACATTTTCACAAGACACTGCAGTTTGGGTAAATACTATTTTCACAATAGCCCCCTGTTATATATCATTCTCATGTAAACAGATAATAATGTGGTTATGGTAGCATGTCGTGATATACTGTAGTAGTACAGTAATGATTTAAAACATATTGAAAAAGTTGTTACTTGTTAATCACTATTCAGTATGACATGCTGTCATCTATCTATGGCAATGTATTCTATGTTGATTTATTGCTGTTAAAAATAAAATATTTAGATTTTATTCTTCCTCAAGCAGACATGTGATGTATGTAATTCTTTTTGAAGCCTTCAGGCAGTTTTATGTCATTAGCCCCATCTATAACAATTTAACCTACATATGATGTCATTTCATTAAAGTCTGTTAACCTAAATGTAGGTCCCCTTTAATTAATATTTGGACAACAGTTGTCACATCATGGACATATTTGCAATAGTGGTGTCACAATGTAAATTACTGTCACTAGTGCACAATAGTGGTGTCACAATGTAAATTACTGTCACTAGTGCACAATAGTGGTGTTGCCATGCAATTATACAATATTGGTGTCACAGTGTAAACCATCGCTGCACAATATAATGCAAATTACAGTGTCACAGTATGAACAATAGTAGTGTCATGGTGTTACACATGGCTGGACAATGCTGATGTTACATTAACCCTCTCCCTTTTGGATTAGACACAGCTACAGTTTTTTATGATATCTTCAGTTACCTTCAGCATGGACAGGATTAATGTATCACTGTAACATTTGCACAATAGTAATGCCACATTGTGTAAAGTATGGCTGCACAATAGTAATGCCACATTGTGTAATGAATGAGTGAATTATTGTTTTACGTCACGGGTGGGAAACCCATTGTTAAAGTATGGCTGCACAATAGTAGTGTCACAATGTAAACCAATATATGGTAGCAATTTCATAATAGTGGTGTCACACTAGAGTGTAAAACATAGCTGCATAATAGTAGTGTCACATCATGTAAATTAATGTCACTATAACATATGGTGTCGTGACGTGTTGTGTCGTTGTGGGACTAGCTCGTGTGTGTATTCATCCATTCATGAATGTATGAGTGATCACTGGCTATACACGGCTATACAATGCTAATGTCAGATGTGTAAAGTAATGTGTCACTATAACACTTGTACAATAGTGGTGTCACTGACTGCACAATGGAGATACTGCACAATATTGTGTGTATTACTGTATGGTAAAACTAAACTTGTACAGTAGTGGTGTAATAGTGCTAAAGCTGGCTGATGTCACATAGCGTAAAGTACTTGAATAACTATAATATGCAGCATAGAATTTCACACAATTCATAGAATTTAGAGCATCTTTTCATTCAAAATAGATGAATGTGGCGTGTACATAGTGTATATTTTAACATCGTGACAAGTAAGGTAACTTGTCATATTTTTATACATAAACCGACTTTCTGTAAATAACATTAATTAAATTCTCACATGAATTTGCAATGCAGTTGTCTAGACTGGCTAAATTTGAATCTGTGATGTTGGTGATTTACATACACAGTGAGGATACTGGTCGTCATAAGGGAGCATCAACAGTGACAAAATTGTCACTATTATTTTACGTAAAATATTGCCTGTAAAAATTATTTATTTACTTGTATTTTTGTTTCTTTTGTGTGTAATATTTCATACATCAAGTAATCTATGTTTAAACACGTGTATGCACAACATTAACTAAGTACATGATGTTATTTTGGGCCAAGGCCTTTTCACTAAATAAACATGTCTGTCTGCGAGTTTTTGATACTTGATAACAAGGATTCAAGATCTTGGTTACCTCTAGAATGACCTCATCCTTAGATCTTGTTGCAGAATAAATGTGTGGCATGGCATAGCTTGTATATAACCTCTTCTGTGTATTAATTAGCAATTTAGTTTAACAATCGTGACTATATTGTTATTGCTGAAATAGCAGGGGAGGTGTTAAGACTATTAACCCTCTCCATGCTGAAGTCAACAGGTGATGCCCTAAAGAGTGGTGCAGGTGTGTAATCCAGCAGGGAGAGGGTTAAACAAGGGTTCGAGTTGCCAGTACCTGGTACTATCTCTCAGTCGCAAATGGGTGAAAGATTCCCGCAGCGACGTAAACTCCATATTTACTCACTACCTTCTCTCAGACTTGCAGGAAAGATGGGGAAATATTGTCTATATATAGATGTGCAGTTATCGCTCTTAGTCGAATGTGGTATAAATTCTGTAGACTTCATCCAACCTATTGATCTTTGTTGCTTGCATATACTTAAACCCTCTCCATGCTGAAGGCAACCAGATATGTCCTAAAGAGCAGTGACTGTGGTTAATGCAGCAGGGAGAGCGTTAACAATGATAATCTTTCCTATTATGTATAGCTTGTATTCAGCCGCATTTCAGCTACTACGATCAGCGACATAATAAAGTTGTATCTTCAAAAGTTCTAAGTAAAGCGTAGACACTTGGCGCATGGAAAAACTCGACATATGGTACAAGATGTGGCTTCACAATAGGTAAATTCTGTGATAGAACCCTTGGCGTTATGTCGACGAATCTTCACAAACTTTCCATTTCAACAGCAGACCGACACATACACAACAGTATTCCATTTTTATCAGGGGGAAATAATCTTTTTTATTAAGAATGATAGGACAATACTAAAATTCTCTAGCTGTTATGCGTAACACGTCAATTTGTATGACCGACACAGGAACAATCTACATCACTTGCTCCACAAATTCTTTATAAAAATAATCTATCACGGTTCTGTACACCTATGTAATATGTACTCATCTTGTGGAGACAGGTAGGGCTGTAAGCATTAAATCATGACGCCGTGGGCGACATTTGCCATTCCCACGACCCACCCCCGTCTCCCGCGACAGCCGCGTTTATACACACGCAAACTGCCGACTTGTATTTTTTAAATTCTAGTCACACGCTAGTGGTGTTACAATTCTAACCCCTACGTGTTGTCAGAAATATGAACACCTTTCAAGATTGCAAATATCCTGCACGCTTAATATTCACAAAGCTTCTTTTTAAATAGAAATGCAAAAAATGTGAAAACAAATGATAACTTGTATGGCCAATCCACAATGTGAGAAAAATGTAAACAACGTTATGAATTGTAAATGAAAGCCAGTGATGAAATAACAAGGGATTATGAATATGAAAATGTGCAATAGAGAGGTAATGGCCCCATAGAAATTATTGATGCTACACAGTGATCGGAAAACGATATTTTCTCTCTGTATATATGTACAGGAATAATTGGGGGAAACGACTGTACTCTACCGTACAGGCAAGAAGCCCTTTGTCCTTGATAAACAAACTTGCCATCCGAGACAAATTACATGTTATACACAGTTAAGCCTATATGCAGAATAGTAATACAACCATCAAGAGTTTTCCCCAAACTCTCGTAGACATTCAATAATAATTTTTTAAGGTAACTTAAATTATACAATTCCATAATTAATAAGCCTATCACACACTAAAGGCTCTGCAAAACACACAATCCCTGACCATTGAAATCACATGGCGTTATGCCTCGGACATTGAAATAAAATAAAATTAAAAATAACCGAGTACGAAGCAACAAGGAACACCTAGTTTTGCTGCGATATATGCTGTAGTGCCACTTTTGCTTTTTGCACATCAAGATAATTAGTACAGACATTCAGCATAAATTCTCAAAGTCTAATATGGAAAGAGTAACTTGAGGGAGGGGAAAAAAAAAATGCAAATATTGTGAAAGATAACTTCTGTAGCTGGTGTTAACAAGCTGGTAACGACAAAACACATGGTACACAGCCAAAGTTTTTAAAACCATATTGAGCACTTTTCTGCTGTGGCCTGCTTAGGTCCACATTAGGTCCATCTCAGCCTATCAAAGTCCTAGGCGCATCGTACGTCCTCGGCCCAGTTTTTGTTAAAGTTCACCCAGGTCTATTTCCGACCTGTCCATAGGTCCATCTCGATATTCCGAGAGGCAACGACTCCAAAACACGGTAACAACATCACAATATACATAATCCATACCATGCACCAACACAAAACGTCTCACAGTTTCTTGGAAATCTGATAAAAAAGTTTTTAACAAATTCAAGATATATAAAGCTTCCAGTGTTGCTTTCTTTTCCAAAAAAATCCATTTCCGTTAAGTTCGTATCCTGGTATAAGCGCACCACTTTCACACATAGCACGTCTCGCGGGGGCAGTTTCTCCCGATCAGCCTCACTCTGGCGCTGGGAGGGCTGTCACGGCAACAACACATCCATCATGATGTGCTGTCTGTATGTCCATCTGCCCGTACGTACAGCTTGCCAACACACCTGTACCAATCAGAGTGCCTTGTAGGGAAATTAGCACTTCGTATTTTTTGTTTCTTGAAAATCTGATGGCCTCATAGGCTTTTGTCAGTCCTGGATTGCGGTCCGAGCTGAAACTCGACCATTTCTTGTCGTAATTTGGTCCGAGGTGAAGTCATTCATTCATCCGTCTCAAAAGACGTTTAGTCCCGGTCGTCAATAGGTCCCCGGAGCTGTTCTCTAGACGCACACAGCATTTGTTTTTGTATTGTATCCTCAGTCGTCGTCGTCTGGGTCTGCGTCTTGCAATACTGCAATGGCGTCCTTCACGGCATGGTAGATGATGTTCTTCACCTGGAAAGGTAAAGGTACTTTGAAACATTGTAAATGATTGGAATAATAATGATTTTTAGTTCTATTAACCCTCTCCCCGATGAGCCGTGCCTTTGCCTTTTCCAGCAATTAATTAAAATTAATTATTTTTTTTAAGTTGACGCATTTAAAGTTCTAACAACAATATAATAATAGTTTATTTTGTGTAAGTACAATGCCACACACTGACACAGGACACGCCCCCTCACCTGCAGTTTGTCCTCATGGTTGCTGTGAGTGTCGGAGAGCTGGCGGAACTCCTGCGTGAGTCGGAAGCAGTGGTTGAGGTGTTCGGGTGACACAAAGTCCTCCGCCACCTTGATGCAGCTGTGGAGGTTGCGCACTTGATGCGGGGCGCCGGCCGGGATAAAGATGGCGTCACCCATGCACTGCACGATGGTGTAGCCCTGCACGCCGTACTCCTTGTAGACGCGCTCTCGCAACTCCTCGTCCAAGTACCAGCTCTGGTCGTGGATTGGGTCGTGGTCAGGCTCGATTGTCTCGCCACGTTCTTTCGCGACCTGGGGAGGTGAAGGGGAAAGATGTTGTTATTTCCTTTTATGTAAAACTAACCTCATGATTGATTTCAATACATTTGGAATAAATTAAATTATTTTTATTTTAGAGTCACTTTCAACATTCTTTCACAAATTAATGCTTTACATCGCAATGCTAATGTTTCACCTATACATGATATAAATCAAGTCATAAATATTCCTCAATTTCTAAATAATCTAAAAAAATAAAAAAATTTTAACAGGAAAAACACTTATTTTAAAATTATGAATGAAAACATCCGTACTTCTTTAGAAAGTTTTTCAGACTATGCTTACTTTGTTGAGAAAGTCGCGGATCTTGTCTGCATCGTGAGCATCGTAGATCTGCCAAAGCGCGCCGGGAACTTCATTGACTTCCCTGACTCGCCGCTTCGTTATAGAATCGCATCCAGCATCATCTATTGCTTTGACAGCAGCTGAAACAAACAAAAAATACAAATAAAATAATAATACAATTTCAAAATTAATAAATTTGCTTTAACTTCTCAAACTGTATCACGATTTATTTTCGTGACATATACATGTATAATTGCCATATTTTAATTAATAGTATTCAGAAAGCTAATTAATGTATAGATTCTATCACGTGCTATAGAAGATAATAGACATACAGCTATCAATACATGATAGCAATCTATAGTAACATCTGCGACAGACAGCTTTTCACGAGTATACAATAGCGTACAATTACTTTGTTACAGCAGGGAAACATGCTGTCAGCGTTCATCAGCCACAGCTGTCGCCAGCATTCCAATATTTCCACATACACACGTACTTTAGTAGTATACTATTTCCAATATTACAATTCCTTTCAGTCACTGGATGAATATGTCACAGTAGATCGATATTATATTATTCTATGTCCCCGTTCCACAGTAGTGCTACAAGGATTGCAACTCCTATAGTGAGTGAATATGGAGTTTAACGTCGCTGCGGGAATCTTTCACCCATTTGCAATGATACTCCTGTATGTTAATACAGAGCTACGACTATCGTAGTGCTAGGATTGTTCTGTGGAACTGGGGACATGGACAACATTTTCAAAGGATCGCAGTTCTACATACCTGCTTCATGTACAGACTTGGGGTCTTCAACACCGTCCGGAATGCCGACGTAGACCATGACATTGACGGCGTCAGAGATGTCCAGGTGGAGGTTGGTGGTGCCCTCGGACGGAAAACTGGCCGATCCTGAAGGAAGAAGGAAAATATACATAAAAATCCAACTGTTAAATACAACTTTCCAAACAAATAAACATCTTAATTTCTTTGATTTTTGTGTGTGTTTGTTGCAATGAGTAACGGTTAAATAATATTAATAATAATAATAGTAATAATAATAACAGGAGGCATGGCAACAGACAATTATGATTTCCGTGGTCTTACCGTAGGCGTTGTACATCTTGGGTCCGAGGTCTGGCCTGACCAGGAAGTCAGGGAGGCGTGACGCCAGGTTGAGGACGCCCTGTCTGTCGGTGTACTCGGGCAGGGGCAGGGCCTGCATCAGGTCCTGGTAGTGGTTGGGCAGCAGCTCGCTGAAGTCGTCGCCCGGAGGCCAGTCCTTCAGCTTCAGCAGCATTGGGTCGTCGTCTTCGTCACATGGCCGCTCTGAACATTGGAATAAGTTTGTGAATTTTGTGTCATTTCTAAATTCATCATAATTATCTACCTGAGTGAATAAATTATGTATGATAAATAGTAACCAGTGAATTAATAAAAAATACATTGGATTCATTTCTAAAGATTTAAGTAATGCTGCATTGTTTTATATACATTTTTTAAAATTGGGGTTTAGAGTCGCTTTCTAGATTCTCTCACTAATAACCTAGTACTTTTGCTATTACAATAACAAACAAAAAAAACCCATTTAATTGAATTTAATTCCAGGCAATGTTGCTCCGCTGTACTCACTGGTAATGCTCTCGAATCCGTCCCAAAACTCGCCCATCTGGTGCCCAATTATGACGTTGCCTGTCCGGCAGTTGACCAGATCGTTATCCTGGTGTCCGAAGTTCTTCCCGAAGGTGTCCGGCTTCCACAGGTCGATGTCCAGACTGCTAGCCACTCCGGACACCAGCACGGGTTGACCTCGCTTCCACTGCTCCTGGAAGATTTTCAGGTTGCCGTGGTGTTTGGGGTCGTGGAGCCGCAGAAGTCGGCCGTCGCACAGCCACGAGTGCGGAACATCCGGGTACAACACGCTGGTCTCTGTCAGGTTGTGGACCATGATGGGCAAGTCGCGCGTCCACCCTCCGAGCCGCGGGGTGTAGTGCATGAACTTGAATGCCTGGCCCCCGTCAATATCGCGGCAGTTTTTCTCGATCACCGACTGAATAATATCGTCCAGAGTGTTCCCCGACGACTTTGACTTCGACGACTTCTTGGTCCCCTCGTTTTGAACTTTCACCTTTCCGGCCGTCTTCGTCAGGAGTTCCCGAAGAGTCGAGCAGCTGGTTTTCTTGTCATTGGGGTCCGCGTTAGAATCTCCAGCATCCGCTGCTTTCTTCTCGTGCTGGTCCGACTTCCCCCGCTTGCTGAACGGTGAGTCGCTGCGGTCGCGGCTGTTCTCAGAGTCCATGGATGCGACATCAGCGAGCAGACTCAGCGGAGACGATGTGACGTCGGGGTTGTACGTGCCCTTCCCGTTGATGCTGACCTCCGGCTGCTGCTGATGTGAGCCGCCTTTCTTGCTGGACTTCTTGCCGTGGTGCTCCTCATTGATTCCGTTCATGAGCGGCTTCTTGCTAGACAGGTTGTTCAGCAGTTGCTGGCTGAGTCCGTTCTTGACGGGCAGCTTGTCCACCACCTGACACGGACACTTGGCTGGAATCGACCACTTGGACCTGATCTCATGGATGAGCTTGCCCAACTCCCACAGTGCTGGAATCAATAGAAAACAAAAACTTTCTTAGTCTGAAAACATTTAACTCTTATCTGTGCTGGAGGCAACTGGAGATGCCTAAAAGAGCAGTGCCTGAGACTAATCCAAATTAATTGAATATACCATTCTAAAAGTCAATTTATTATTAGTTTATCTTTCTGTTGTCGACACTTTCTAGTGCATTTCATAGCTCATCAGTTAATGGAATAAGTTAATAATTAGTGCTCCATGTCGCAGCGGAAATATTTCACCCATATGACAACCAGTTAGTGGTAGATCTCCCTTGTCAAAGTCAGGTGCAGGAACTCACCATCACTAGGAATGATCTGTGTGAGCATGAGTTTTTCTGCTTCGTGAGACTGTCTGTTAGCACTGCATGTTAACCATCGATGATCTTCTGGAATTTCTGGAACACAAACAACATCAAATTCATGAATGTAACATTCTGAGGAACATCTTTTCTAGACTAATTTTATTGTTGCTCATACAAAAGTGTTAACAGTGTTCAAATTTAACCCTCTCCATGCTGAAGGCAATGTTAAAGCTAACTGTGTGACTCCCTGAACATTATAGATTTGAACTCCATTAACATGGGACCTATGGAGAATGACTCCCTTATTATTTTCTTAAATTTCGAAAACTGATCTAGATTTTGGTTGTTGGTATTTATGCAAAAATGCAGCTATCTAAAATTCCCATTGTCAGTACGCAACATCTGGATACTATATTACTTCAGATATCCTTTGGGGTTTTTTATGCAACAATGCCAGCTTATCTAGACTTGTCTGTTGCAACATCTGAATAATACATTGCTTCAGCCATCCTGTTTCGCTCATGAAGTGGAGTATGAATAGACTAATGTTCTACAATCGCCAGAGGGAAGTGGTGGCTTGAAGTAGTTCGTGACTCACTTTTGCCGTCCTCCTTGACCCCCTTGACCTTGACCTTGTAGCAGTCCAGACAGACGACAAAGCCGCACTTGTGGCACACCCAGTGCATGTTGAACAGCGTCGTATCACAGACGTCGCACATCTCTCGCACTCCTGTCACTGCACGTTTCCACGCTATTTTGGCTGCAGAGAAACAAATATATAATTAATTAACGTATCCTGTAGTTTGAATTTTAAAACTGAGTTGGAAGAAGTAGAAAATCTTCCATTCAACGGATGTTTGCAGGCGAGTGTTAATTTTCATTTTAGAACATGAGTGAGTGAATATGGAGTTTAATGTTGCTGCAGGAATCTTTAAGCCATTTGCTGAAGCTTAGAATTACTTTCCAGATTATTTCCTCATTTCATTGCCAGCCAGTAATGTTATAAACTTGGAAAATACGATAAAAACCTTAAGATAGCAGCAAGATAATTACATGGTAATGGAGAGAGAGAGAGAGAGAGAGAGAGAGAGAGAAGAGAGAGAGAGAGAAGAGAGGAGAGAGAGAGAGAGAGAGAGAGAGAGAGAGAGAGAGAGAGCGGGAGGGGAAAAAAGAGAAAGAAATAATGAAAACGAATGCATACTTTTCTTCTTACTGTCGACACCGGCTAGTGCCTTGGTCTCGCGTTCCTGTTCTACCAGCTCGCAGAATTTGTCACCAACCCGCGTGATGATGAACTTGGACGTCTCAATGTCTAGACAGGGGTCTTGGACTGGTGTTCTAGGTAGCCAGGGTTCAATATCGTCTAACTCGGCATCAGACAGCTCCGAGAAGCCAGATATCGTCACAACTCCCTTGGGACTGTACCGTAACCTGAGACACAGAATAAATACATGAAATATACAAACAAACATCACAACATATAATACAACTCCATTAATAATAAGGGTACTGTTTCTTGAAGCTCACTATAAGACCATAACGCTTCTGTTCACCCTGTACGAGAGTTGACTACGAGAGTGCTTGTGGTCTTGTAGTAGATACGTCAGCTTCGAGAAACGGTACCCAGAACAACTGATAGTAGTCCATTGAATGAATTACTGTGTTATGTCACAGGGGGAATCTCATAACAATACATCACGATGATATTTCATTGAAAGATGATAACAAGAATGCACAATTCATCTGGATCAACCCTCTCCCTGCTGGATTATGCACAGGCACTGCTCTTTAGGGCATCTCTGGTTGCCTCCAGCAGGGAGAGGGTTAATGGACGGCCTAGTCGTACCTCCTGAAGGCGTAGAATCGGCAGAAGATGTTGGGCAGTTTCTTGCTGCGCTGGGTGGGCGTCATCTTGCACTCGCGGCACTTCATCAGCTTGGGCGTGATCTCCGCGCACGAGGCATCTTGGACAAACGGCTGACACGTCCTCTTCAGCGTGGCCACCGACTGCTTCACTAGCGGCTTGTTGAAGGAGCCGTCTGAAACCATGCAGAAAGTTGACTTTAACACTTTTTCAACATTGTGTTTAGTTTGATGTTGCATCTGTAATTCTGATTCATGTAAGCGATGAAATATGATCATTTTGATAAGAAAAAACAAAAAAGTTAAAATAAATCCAAAAATAAAAATTGAGAACATTTAAATTTTAGACAAAAACATTTTAAAAATGAAAACAAAATTTCAGAAATGAAAATATTCTGTAGCAGTTACATGAATTATTCTTTCAGATAAACAAATCCAAACCTTGAATTGAAATTTGAAAAGAATATTTGAAAAAACAAAAAAAACAATCGTAAACTAAATTAGTCAAACTTTCAGTAGCAATTATGTGTCATTATAATTAATACTATATAAATTGAATCAAACTTAGTTCAGACATCAATGAAACAGCCTGGAAACATCTGGCACTACTACTACTATTAACAGTTTGTTTACAAACAACACAGCAAGTCGCTCTCAGGCAGAATGTAGGTCAGCCAAGAGTTATCTCCCTTCCACTACTATTAGGAAATGGAATCTTCAGCTCACTGTTTTTGTCCTGAACGTCTTTGGTCGCCTCTCTGGACCTGCGATTCTTGCTCTTCTTCTCTCTGGCTGGTTGCTCGGGACTGAGCTCCATTTTCGGGGTGCTTGGCCGGGAGTCTTCACTGGCCGATGGGGTGGGCAGAGACTTGGAGACAGTCGGAGGAGGGGGTGGCGGCGTGACGCTGTCTCGCGACGACGTCTTCGTCACCTTCAGTTTCTCTTCCGGCTTTTTAGTCACGACCTCTTCCTCTTTCTGTGATGAAGAATGTATGTAGCCTGACGTTAGTTGTATTAATGGTTGTATATTTAATCAAACACGATCTTCAGAATATAGATTGCAATGTAAAAATGTAAGATTATTTGCTTGCTTACTATTTAACATATTTTTTGGAAAAAACTACTTGACCTATCAATTGTTTATATTTATCCTAGAAATACTCAACTACAGACATAAAAATAATCGCAAATACATAACATCAAATTACCACCCTCATAGATATTTCTTCTTCTTCGGAAATTCTAACTTTCCGCAGTTGTATACAATACAAATAATTCCTCCTCTTTGTTCTACCTGCTGTTGACTGTCTATATCTCTACGTTAATAAACAAGCACTAGCCGACATTGAAGAGTCGTAGAATAACATGAATGCTTCTGAGGTGATAAATCATCTGATCATCTAACCTTGATTTCTTTTGTCTTCACTTCTTTCGTCTCCTTTTCTTTCTTCTTGTTGGCTGGCTTTTTTCGGGAATTGTTGGCAGGTTCTTCAGTTTTTATTTTCTTCGCTCCAGCAGTATTGGCCTTTTTGGTCTTGACTCTTTTCTTTGGTTGTGAACTTTCTGTGCACTGAAAGCATAAACATCGGCCGGTTAGCATCATAGCGACCTAACAAAGTGATTCACGCTTGGAGAGTTGATGCGAAGGGTAATATGTTACAACAAAGGATCTTCCTAACAAACCAAAGTGTCCAGGTCCTCAATTTCTCGAAACAAACTTGAGTGAGATATTGCTCAGCTGAGATTTCTCCCATTGACTCGGTGTTGTAACTTGAGCATAAGCTTAAGCTAACGCCACTGCGGGAATCTTTCACCCATTTTCGACGACAAAAATATTAGTATTCATGTAAATATTGCAACTTTCTGTATCGTCACACCAATAATAATTAACATCAATTTATCAACATTTAGCTTATTAAACTAAAACTAAAACTCCCATATATAGCCATACAAACAAATCATAAGTGAAACAATCTCGAAACCCAAATAATAATAAGTAATAAATAAATACAAAGTAAAATGAAATAATTTTTATTTTTATTGTTGTATTTTCAACCTATTATCCATCCTTACAGACAATTCTACTTCAAAAACACATGTCTGTATAACAAGGCTAATCAGAGCATGTCAAAAGACAAGCCCACAGAACACACATCACCCCATGTCATATTTGTGGCATCAGGGCCTATACAACTTTTTGTTTATGATGCAAATCTATACAACTTTTTGTTTATGATGCGAATCTATAGCCTAAGGCCTACATGTACAGCACAAACACTGCAGCAACAGCTGATGTAGTGTTTGACATGCACTCCCAGCTGATTGACAGGTAGTGTTCCTGCAGATGTCGTCAACAATAGCATCTACGTAACACAGGTCACAATCAACGTTACAGGTCACAATCAACGTAACAGTGGGTTGCAATCACTGACAGCTTGCATGTTCCCATGCTTGTCATCGCGCTCTCTTACCCAAACAATTTCCATTACACAATACAAAATAAATGATGAATTTAAATATAATCTGGCAAGTACAATATTTATGGCTTTAGGGCATCAAGTTTATATATTTTTTTTTATTCAATTACAAATTTTCGGATAATTACCTCGAGATAGAAATATATTGAGAGATAACAAAATAATCTTTTAAACAGACATTACAAAAGATAAATATGCTGTAGATTTGGGTCAAGTGCTTATACAGTTCGAGTCGTAAAACTTTGGATATATGAGAACAGCTGGGCCTACTTCAATGGACTCGCAAATAATCGTTATCTGGCAATATCCACACACTAACAAACTCAACATGTCACTGGCCCTCAGCTCAATCAATACGTGAATTCAGCAACACACTGGATGGTTTCGACCATGTACAGCATTCTAGTGTACATTATAGTACTATTCACAAAGCATAATGTGTTTGAATACATATTGGTGTGCTTGAATACATAATGTATATTTGAACACATTGTACACAACAACGGCTGTGGTACGAATCACACATGTACAGGTAAGTGCAATATCGTGCTGAGTAAACACTGAAATGAATACGGTTCATCGATTTGCTAAAATGCCAACAGTTGCTCAACCTACATTAATTAAAGGTGTACTGCTGCCACTGCGTCAGTTAAAAAGGTTTCAAACACAGCAGTGAAGCTTTTAACCCTCTCCATGCTGAAGGCAACTGGAGATGCGCCAAAGGGCTGTACCTGTGCCTAATCCAGCAGGGATATAGTTAAATATTCTACTAACTGATGGCGAGGTGCTTTAAAAATTAATAAAATTCTCAGTGTAAAAGGAATTTATTAATGGATCCAGTTGTCACTTGCAAAGAGTGATGGATTGATTATATTATTGGTGCACCTGCACTATTGAAAGCTGTCGAAAATACATTACTCATTTACCCCTCTCCCTGCTGAAGGCGACTCAAGTTGCTCGATTACATGCAGAAATAGAACAGTTTGATTTTATTTAGCAGGGAGAAGGTTAATGGCAGTCATAGTGATCACAGTAAATAGCGTAAAATATTTTTGTAATTAATAATTTTCTTTCCTGTCAATTACTTACTGCCACCTAGTTTGCCACATTGTCTCATGGTTGTAAACTATAATATATATGTGTATTGGTTCTCAATTTTCAATACACAAACCATCTTGGAACTTGCAATGAACTTTGCACCAAAGAACTTGCATGATTGATACCTCAAGCCATTACTGAATTATATATGAATTTAAAACTAAAATATTTTCTGTAAAAACAATATGTATCATAACAATACCATGCTATCAACATATACATATCACAACCCTTGCAAATGATGTTTGTGATGTATCCATGTATATCTAAAGAAATGTGTCATATGTCCAATTGACACAAGTTCCAATTCCCTGTATAAATGTTAATGTATTATTTATGTTTTATTAATTATGTGCAACACCTACAAAATGTGTTCAATATGAAAATGACTCCTAGAAACAGGATTGATAAACCTGACATTGATAAACATGACATTGATAAACATGACATTAAACCTATCTATTTTAGTGTGTGATAAACATCACCAATTGAAAGTCTAACAGTTTGTTAAAGTGACTCACAAAAAAAAAAGTAACTTATAAAGCATCGTACACCACATATTGTGATTTGATTCCATCCAAATGACCTGCTATCGATAAATAAGCACATTTTAAGTCGTTTATTTACATAGCCTGTTAGGTGAACAGGGCAATGCAATGTTGACATGCAACTTCATCCACTTGCGCCATGTGTGAGAAACCTGTGCAATCTGTGCAGAGAAACACATGATGCCTTGCCAATTTCAAAACAAACGGCCGTTTACATTTCGTCAAGTAAAATAGTGTATTTCGATGGGTTTTCGTGCATTTTCATCCCCAAAAGAGTAGATTCTTGCAAATATTGCCATATATATTATATATGACCAATAATAAAAATGGGCATAGTAGTAGTAGTAGTAGTAGTAGTAGTAGGAGGAGGAGGAGGAGTATGTAGAGTAGAGTAACTAGAAATTGTAGGTACAAATGTCAAGTAAATAATAATAACTAAAAAAAACAATTAATATATATTATTAATAATAATATAAAAATATATTTAACACCTTCAAAATGTGTTTTTATATTATTATTAATAACGAGCCATAAAAATAGTATTGATAAACCAGACATTGATAAACCTGACATTGAACAAATGTATTTTAGTGTACGATAAACATCACCAATTGAAGGTCTATTTGTCACAACTAAGTTTTAAATACACATTTGATTGGGTTGGGGTTTGAACTCGAGACCTAAGTCCAAATGTTCTACCACTGCACTACCACCCACCCCCTAGTATTAGTAGTATTAGTATTGGTATTAGTATTAGTATAATTAGAAATTGTAGGTAGAAGTTATAGAACATCATTTTTTAACAGTGAGTAAAGTGAATATGGAGTTTAACATCGCTGCGGGAATCTTCCACCCATTTGCGACAAGTTTTTTAAACAGTATTTCTATAATAATAACAATCAATGATAACAATACAAAAATAAATATAACGTGAAATAGATCAATACATGTTCTATGAAACAAGTCCCTATTTTCTAACAATAACATAATCCGCCTCATTTGGTATAAACGAGAACTAAAGCCAACCCAGTCATTTACCACTCCCTGGAAATACCACACGACTTTGTTATAAATCAATAGAATCTCGCCACGGGCCAGTCGTACTTTCTAGAAAGTCAGCTTTACAGCACTACATGCAACCATAAAGACATAATCATACTGGGACCGACAGACATTAACGACAGAGAGAGACCAAAGCGATCAATTATTCATGCCAGCATAAATCTGACGAGGGGAAATGGGGGCACATTCTGACATCAGAATGGAAATGGTCTCCAGATTCCTGGCTGACATCAGGTTCTAATGCTGGGTATGCGAGTCATTATGGCTGAGCAGTATATGTATACGGTGAGCACTATGTATACACTATGTATACACGGGCAGCCCCAAGGGCTCGTGCACTGAAGCCACAGATCACTCACTCACTGATAGGACACAACTTGATAGATAACTGACACCGCTAATACAGACACTTTCAAAATATGATAAAAGACTCATGAATAATTCAACAGCAAATGTAGATGAAGCAAAAACTAGAGCTGAATTCATATCAGACTGTAGCGTAATATATTATACAGCACACTCTGTACAAATTATCGCCTGCAAGTTATTATTTTTACGATCAAAACACACCGACATATGGTAGCAATCTTCGTAAATTGCACTTTACCGACATGACGTCAAAACAAACAGTCTTTTATAACTTTGAAAATTCTGAGATTCAAGGGAAAATTGCAGGCGAGTCAGGAAATCTGGCAGAGATTTTCTGAAAGAGTTCTTTGTGTTGGCACCAAAGGAAGGTGGCTATAAACTATGGCGATACTGCGCATAAATGCCACGCTTGCTGTGTCTGACATTTCCACTGGGTATAACTACGGTACTTCCTTGAGGAATAACGGTGCATACGCTCTAGCGTAAACACGCCATAACTGCCACCGACGTTTGTTCATGATTATCAAACAAATGTAAATATTCACGATTATTACTAATTTGGTGTGACAATACAATATAATACATTTGGAAAATATTGCAAAACATTTCAAAATATTTGAAAATATTACAAAAAATTAAAAGCAATGTTTTATCAAGACAGATACTCAATACTCTCCATGAAACATAACTTTAACCCTTTCACTTCTGTATACTTGATTGAATAAATGTTTTATGTTGCAGTGGGAATATTTCACCCATAGGCGACGACACTTCTTTATACAACCAGAATTGCCCTAGATGGCAGTGGTTATGGTTGATCCAACAAGGTAAAACATTGATAAAGAATACAGGAAATTTTATGAAAGCTAACAGTAACAATCAGTAAAAACCTGTATATCATGAAAAAGGTCAGACTGGCACACAAATTACTAGTACACTATAATATCCAGGTGGTAGCCATGATGGTTTGCCCACATTTCTGCCTGGACTGC
>JAVCKX010087733.1:4394-22081 GCA_034780695.1 Lepetodrilus gordensis | reverse complement strand
TGCTGCTGCTGCTGCTGCTGCTGCTGCTGCTGCTGCTGCTGACTAGTTGGCTTGTACGGACTTTGAGATCGAGAGTTGTTCTCCGGGGGCCTGAACGCTGTGGGGTGGGATTGGTGGAACACCGCGACACCGGACGTGGTGACCGGGTGGGGGTACATGTGGGGGTGGCCAGCAGGACTAGTGGAGGAGGGAATGGGGGGCCGCTCGGACCGGTGTTCTGGGGTGTGGGCGGGTCGTGGCTGGGGCCGTGGGGAGGATGAGGATGATATGTGTGCGGGGCTCCCGTAGTGAGGGCTTTCAGATTTCACATTGGACTTGTTCTCCACTATAACAGAACTGGGATTCTTGTCCTTGTGCTGGTGAGCCATCTGAATCTCCAGGGACCGTGGCGACTGAGAATGAGCGTGTGCAGGTGCAGGGTAGCTCTTGATGTCCTGCTTCTCGTCTTTGATATGCTTGGGGCCGGCTAGTCCATGCTGCTGCAACTGCTCAGGTGTTATGACAGATGGATGTTGTGATGGGTAGCCGTACAAGTTAAAAATAGTCCTTTGTTTTTCGGGAGGATACGAACCTCCCGGGTATCCATGGCTGTAAGGGTATCCATGGTACAGACTCTTGCCGTCACCAGGCAGTCTGGACACGTCAGATTTAGAGTCGTTATGGCCAGAGTTTTTCTGGTGTGCCTCAGAAATCATGTGGTAGGCTTCTTGAGACTGTAGGTACCGCTTCTCCTCCATCTGATGGGCGGCCATCTCGTGGGCGTGGTGCCGCTCGCGCTCGCGATCGCGCTCTCGCTCGTTTTCCTGAAATATCAACGTATCCCATGTAAGATCACCATTGCCATGGAATATTTCATAGAAAACACTTATACAATCTAATCTCAATCTAGATGAAAATTGTAAAATTCACAATTAAATCAACAACATTATATCCTATATATGTAATAATATTGGATACCACATTTGTGACAAATTAGTTTAGTAGAAGGAAAAAAAACAACACATGAAATGCCAGATGCAATTTACTATGAAATAACGTCAGCCCAGACTTTGTTAAACTAATTACTGTTGCTGGCTGGGATAATATAATTATATGTAGACAACTTTCCACATATCAATCGATATACATTGTCAGTATGAAATGCACTTAGAAAATCCATTTGCTAGACCTACTCCATGCAAATACATGATGTAGAAGTGCTAAGGTATAAACCTAAAAAGAAACATACTGAAAATGCCCAACATACGACACACATGACAAAAAATAGCCTTGATTCTAAATTTCAAAAGCATATTGAAATACAAAAATAAATAAAATATGTTACCATATTTTGACACAATATGAGAATCTGCCTGATGCAACTGGCAACAGTTTGTGCTCCTTACTCAGCTACCACACACATACTCATTCTCATAGTGGCAGTAAATAGCCAACAACAATACTGATACGAGCTCGTATGCCGTTTCATCAGAAAGCTATTTCAAGTGTTAGGGTCATGCCTCATCATCATAGTCTTACTATATTTCTATTTATAGCATCTTATGTGGGGTTTTCCCTAAAATACAATATGTTGTGCAGATCATGGATATGTCCATACCGTAAAAGGATATGGACACGTAACGAATCAAAATTGTAACTTGTTATTAGATTATTTGACAACAATCCATAGTTTTAAAACAATATTTCTTGTTTTGATCATCCATATTAACCCTTTCCCTGCTGAATGCGACTTAAGTTGCCCGATTACATGCAGAAATAGAACACTGATTTTATTCAGCAGGGAGAATTAAATCCCTAAAATCTTAAATATATTTTTTTTAAATTGTATTTATTTTTACAAATTTGGAGCTGTGGGTTTGAGGCAATTTCAAGACTATTTCCGCTAATTATCTAGATGTAAGAAATATGGTACTTACTCGTTTAATCCCCTCTTCTTTCCTTGCATCCAGTAATGACGCTCTGTCAGAGCCTAACTGTAGGGGGTGGTGATGAGCGCTGACTCTAGACTGGGGCTCAGGTTTGGGTATTCCTGTTCCCCTGGTGATGGAGGGCCACTGGAAAGCAAGCAGATGGTCAGTGACTACTGAGTGACTGGTCAGTGACTAATTGAGTGACTGGTGGACCTCCACAGTTCCACTGCAGTGTTTGTGACACCTGGTGTCACAGAATGTGTGAAATGTACTTTTTCTCTCCCTGCTGGAGGCAACCCAAGATGCCATAAAGAGCAGTCCCAGTGTGTAATCCAGCAGGGATAGGGTTAATTAAAGCAGGAAGGAAACCAATGAACAACTATTTTAGTTTGCGTCAAATATTATGTTTGGTTGCATAAGTGTAAAATTCCCATATAGATTTTAAGCCACACTATTGTACATTTTGAATAATTAAATTGAATAAAAAATACATGTTAAACAAAAGAGCTACATTATGGTAAAACAAGATATATTATGGAAAGATTTATACCATTGTAAAATACAACAATGTGATAAATTCCCCGTCACAATTGTGAGTGAATATGGAGTTTAACATCGCTGCGGGAATCTTTCACCCATTTGCGACGACCCTGTCACAAGCCAAGACTAACAAAGGCACACAAACTTCCTTTAACAATCGGTAACTCAGGAATCTAAACACATCTAGGTCAACGTGTATGCTATTTACACAACCACTCTACCTGAAGATAAGATAACAAACATACCTACACAATAGGCAGAGAGCAGGCGCAAACAAAACTAGCATAAACCAAAACACCTAATCGTTATTATTATTCAACAACTCCCTTTCGGTTTGTGGATAGTGTTTTCGAAAACAAATGAACACTTCGGATCTCCTGGGCATTCAATATTTATCAATAAAAAATATGAAAATAAAATGTGTGGCAAAATGTTGAACATACCCGTTGACTGGCGAGCCTAAGAGACTCTGTAAAATGCTTATCTACAGCAGCAAGGGCATCTGAGGACTCGTGTAGAATCCTTTCCCTCTCCTGCCGCTGTTCCCTCTCCTGCCGCTGTTCCCTCTCTCTGAGCAGACGCGATTTCTCCTGTCGTTCTCTCTCTATCCTCTCCTGTCTCTCCTTCTCCAACCTCTCCAACTCCTGCTTCTCTCGCTCTTGTCTATCTCTCTCTATCTTCTCTCGTTCAGCTTTCTCTCTTTCTATCCGGTCTCTGAAATACGAAAGCATGGCTGGTTTTAGCTTCAAGACAGCCCGACTTTGCTTGGGACCATAGACAAGATATGAAAGTAGGTCACCGTGGGACACAGCAAGGTCATGGCTGGCTAGGCTTCTTCTGCCTGTGGTGATGCATTGAAAATATACCCTGGGGAGCTTTTCAGATGGCTCAACCCTTCCTTTAGAAAGCCAGTCAAGCGATCAGACATAGAGACGTTTTTTGTCAAGCCATGGCAAACCAGCGCAGTGTGACTATCTATGGTCTGTTTCACATTATCTCTCAAATCCTCTCAAGACAATGCACCATTCAACGATCAAGACAATAGCCCATTGTCAATATTGTCTGTAATAATAATAATTTGTAACCTCATAATCCAACACAATGGGTTGTGTGCCATCCTTCATACTAAGATAATATATACAATACAACTTCTGATTCAGGTCATAATGGTGTCTACACAACCAAACAGACCTTAGCTGCCATGGTATATCAAAACGTAATATATTCATATATTCAGTTCAAATACATATCTATGTATCTGCTCAGGTGGGGCAGTAATGCATTAAGCTATTACAGTATATATATAAACAATATATTTACAATATATTTACATATACATATTGGCATGATATTAACGACTGGTCTTGACTATACATATGCAAGTGTACTTGAGACAGAAAACACTGGGAATTTGAAAATCATCACCATAGCGAGCTGATGGCAGGCAGACATTCAAAGATTGATTTATTCCAGAAATGTCCAGAATACCTCAGATCCTGGTTAGACAAGAGCTATTTCTGGACAGTTACGACTTACAACTACTTACAGTCTTACGACAAAGTACGAAACAAAATCCACAAGAAATCACAGGTTGACTGCAAGCTTAGAGAGGTACTCATGCAAATACAGAGACCCCCACCCCCCCCCCCCCACACACACACACACACTTGATCTCCCTCTACCATGCCACCCTACTCAGTTTTGTAGTTTGACAGGGTTAACACCCAGGGGTATTATCTTAGCCTGGGGGGAGGCTAGATTATATGGTGACCTTTGTGCTAGGTCACCTGCCGAAAATCCCTGGCTCAGTTTACAGCCTGTTGAGGAGAACAATGGACTTGGAGATATTGGGTTACTAATCATTCACAAAGAGTGTACACAGGTACTAGAATAGATCAGAAAAGCCATTCCATGGCAAATATCCGATTATACGGGCATGGAGTTCGAATGATATTATATATCAAATTAATCTATTAATGGAAGGATTTGGTGACTGCCTTCTTGGTACATAATATTGATAGTCAGGCACCCCCTTCCATAGAACAATCATAGAGCTATGGGAGACATAATTCCTTAGCAACTCCATGCTAGCGTACAGGAGTTATTGACTCGTAGATCTACCATTGTTCTGTGGAACGGGCCCAGATAGTGACCATAATGAGATATATCCAATAAGAATACAAAACATTACATACAATGACGCTAACTTGATAAACGTCTAATCGAGCGAGTGATCATTGCTCCAGCAATCATAGTACTCTTTCATCCATACATGACAAAGTTCTAACTACAAAGTTCCATGTTCGGAAATAATTACAATCGCCGATTTCCTAAAAGAATAATATATTCTATCCAACACTGACAGACCGACGACAAAAGGGAACACCTGAACACATTAACAATGTGCCAGAAGAAAATCATGTACAGTTGGCTCAGTATCCTCCGCTAACGTGATTAACAATGACAAAGCACCTAAGCATAAATACAGCATTCTCTCTATGCACATTCTGGCTGCTTGTGAAAACATTGCATGAATACCTAAATCCCCCAGTTCAGTGTATGGAGTTCACTCTCTCCGTGTATAATGAACGTGATGGGGGAAATAAATCATGCAACAGGACACGACAATAGCCAGACCTCGAGCTGAAATCAATATTAGACGCTAAGCGACATCCCAGCGAAATTCTGACGTCATTTGCAGTTTTATCCTGCAGATGTCAGCAGAATTGATTGATGAAAGTACTTAATACATTCACTTCTGTTAATGGATCATGCATAATCAATAATGACTCCCCTCCACCAATCACCACCTCTCCCAATCGTCTCACTTCACCCCCACTCTGCTGTCAAAAATGATGTATGAAATCATGATATATACAATCTGCAAGTTCGTGCAACGTCTGTTGTAAATGATCAATGACCAACATTGAAACACTCTCTATTCACCAATTTATATACTCAGCAACATCTTCTACATAACTAATGAATGTAAATTATTAGATCTAAAATGTATTTTAAAAAAAGCATTACTTTTTTTCTTTACAAAATAAAAAAAGGAAAGCCAACAGTAACATGAACCTGCCAAATTGTTTATCAGCATGTACACCTCTTCCGATACACCCACCCATACACCCACTTACAACCCGGACCTACACACATACACACCGTGACCTACTTTAACTCCAACTGGCAAAATGTCTACACAAAGCCGGCTGCCATTTGCATTAGCGGCCATCACGACTTACAAACATTGGGTCAGAGTGAACGAGTGAGTCACACAACCATATCTGTTTTATCTCTCCTTGTCAAACCTAGATTAGCACACATGCATATGACCACACCATAGGCCCGTACTAAAGACTCCTGCAAACACTGATAGCTGACAGCCTGTTGGCGTTAATATGGTCACAAGGTTGTAAATGAATACAGGGGAAATGGACCCAAATTGATTAACATTAAAGTGTTGACAGATGTCATAAGTTAACTACTACATACTATTAACATTCTATGAAACATTCATTCAATTGTATTCAGGTTCACGAAAAATAGAACAACAATGGATATGTATTACCATCTGACACGGAAACGTATTGTAATAATATAAATGTCATATGACACAGAAACATTGTGCAATATTACGACTACCATCTGAAAGCAACTTTGCACTGTAATGTCCCTTTCATATATACAAAAGACACAACAATGACATGGACATAATTTAAACATATCTAATTTTCTTCCTTGAATGAAACATGTCAAGAATGTACTAATAATAATATCTCCATGCATAAAATATACTGTCTGAATATAATTAGCAAACCAAAATACCAGAATTGTATATCATCACATAAATTCAAACTCAAATTAACCCAAACAAATATGTTAATAAAATTCAAAAGTATTACAATATCATCTAGCAGATGAGAAATTGTTGTGAACGGGGACAATTAACTTTGCCATAGAAAGATGGCGGGCCGACTCAAAGGCCAATATGGTGGACCATGCACCTTGCTTCAACATGCTAGGCCGACCTTCACCTTGGAGCAGATGGGCCTCCAATGTGACAGGGCATAATGTAAAACCAGCCAGCTGCAGTTCATGCAAGTAAGGGTGGTTGGGTTGTAAAGGAAGTCATCCTTTAGTGGAAAGATATACGAGGACATAAACTCCCCAAATCACCTGCATTAGCGGGTCTTGCATTCGTGGAAAGCAAGAAAATACTTGTCTGCAGGCAGAACTTCCCCACCGATCAATCCTATCTCTTTGTTAATTATTTCCTAGGGCAACGCACTGTCGGCCTACATCAGCATGTACATACATTACGTAGACGTGCACCGAGAGGCAAGGGAACACGCTGACACACACATGTAAAGAAGACACGTAGCATATATATATATTAATGTTGTTCATCAAATAGCATTCACCACTGGGAACAAATTCACGACAACATTTCAGAAAGTGCTAGGAATGGTCAGCCTGAAAATATCAATGTTGAGGGTTAAGAGGATTGCCTGGGATGGAGTGAGGGAGAGGGTTTAACATGGACCCCCCCCCCCCTCCTCCGCAAACAAACACAGCATTCGTGGGGTTAGAGGAAGCACATGTTGGCCCTACTGTTGAATCAGCTGCATACACCGTGTGTCAAGGTCGTAGAAATCCCCCCACATCTCCCCCAATGCCTAGTGCTAACATATCTGCTTATCTAAACTTGACAATACCTGCTTATATCCAGTTCCGAGTCCCACAAACTCCTATCCTACGTGCACGTAGAACCCACAACGGCTTCGTCCGAGAACCACCACGACTTTCCTAAACCACTGGCAGCCATGTTCGCAAACTGCAATCAATATGGCTGCCTGGCTGCCTATCAGCTCGGCAATAGAAAGCCCCAGCCCAGAACGAACAGCCACGAAAAGCAATAGTGACCTCAATTCTTCTCCTGGCTGCAACACTCCACCATTGTCAACTGGCCCGGGTATCTACAGGCTTGCTGGCCACGGGAAGACGATCACCCGAGATATATGGTGTGCGTACATGGGAGGCCTATAGCACCCGCCACTGCTAAACTCGTATCCACCATCAACCTGAGAAGCTGGGCTAGTAGCAGCACCAGCTCCACTCATTGAATATTAATATGGCCTTGTCTAGCAGTAGTCATGGCTATAGCTCATTCTCAAAATCTTATCTTCATGATTTTCATTGTGTATTGATTTCTGAAGAGCATAATTGCTGTAGTTGTGGTTGTAAGCTTTTATCTGGATGGTATTTATGATTTGGGGCGGGAGGGGAGGGCGGTAAGAGATATATATTGGAAAAACATAATATACCCTGACCTGGTTGGGCGGGTTTTGGAATGGAGATTAAAAGCAAATCAATAGACGTTTGACAAAACAAGGCATATCCATTTTCTGGTGGATTTGCAATGAAATGACTCGAAAATGTTATAATGTGCACACAGCCGGCAATTTCTACGTGAACTTGCTAGAAATAGTTACAATGGCGATACTAATTAACATAGAGGGCAGAATGTACATTAACAATTGCAGACAGCATATGGAATGCCATGAGCTCAGAGTATAAATATTCCCCAAATTGGAAGAGAGGATGTGCGACCCAGCTGTCTCATGATTTATTAGGATCCCTGGAAAGGAATGCCACTGTTATTATTAGCTCCTTGTGCAGTGTGACAGCTTGATAGAACAGAGCTGGCAATAACACAAGACGGGAAGATGGTGGCAGGAAATGCTGCTGATGTGATGTATGTACACCTCATCCTGCTGCCCACCAGAGCCTGGTCTCTCTGTCCTTCCGTCTGCTAAAAGCCCGCTAAAAGAATCCCACCTAGCCAGGTTTCTACAAGGATGCAACACCATGTCATTGCATGTCAACGAACCTGTCCACCTATTACCAAATGATCGGACCACAAAATAAGTCACTCACAAATCCATCAGCCACAGGATGTTTACGTTGGTGAGTCACCCTTTCCCAGGTGTTCACTCACTTGGGCAAAAGGATTACAGGTTTGGGTCGCCAAGCTCTCTGCTTGGGCAGTTATATCATTGACATTGGCCATGTAACTGCAAGCCACTGACATTCCTTGTTAGCATGCTCATTCCCTCTCGGGACTTAATCGCCCATAATTAAGCCCCGGTTGTTAAACCTAACTGGGAGTAATGTTACGTAACTTTGGTGGAAATCCCACAGCTTATTCTGGTAATTGGTTTACAATGGGCTTCATAAAACAACCTGAATGCAGACTTTGTTTGATAATATTTGGAAGGGATAATATATGGATTCACACCAGACAGGATAAGCCGAGACTGGAAGTCGGCCAAACTTTGAAAAATGAATACGCCCGGTATATGCCAAGACGAACAATATTTACATAAATTAATAAGAAAAGATTCTAGAAATGGGAACATGTACTATAAGTATTAAAAACTCTTTCCTAAGAAAATTAATATCATCACCACTATTCATTGCATCTGATGTTACCTCCTACAATAAAAAGGTTAAATAAAATAATATAAATTGCCTTACCGTTCTTTTCGTTCTCGTTCCCTGCGGTCCCGTTCGAGCCTGTCCCGTTCAATGCGTTCCAGCTCCACCCGTTCTATCCGTTCACGTTCCATGCGCTCGCGTTCCAGTTCCCGTTGTAACGTAACGTCTCCAATGAGCTCCTCCTGGTGCTTGGCCAGCGCCCACGGAGGCGGCAGGGGGACAGTGGGGAACTTCTGCTGCCATAGCAGCTCCAGTTGGTTGAGCCTATGCCCAGCCCCGTGGGGGTACAGACTCTGCATGAGGTGTGCATTCTGAAGCTGGTGCATGGCGGCCAGCTGATGTTGTTGCTGCTGCTGTTGCTGCGCTGCCACCAGTCCTCGCGCCGCGAACGCTGTCTCCAGGTCCCTGTTATAGGAGTGAGGTAGGGGCAGGGGGTGAGACATGGGGTTGATGTTGAGCTGGTGCGGGTACGTCAGCAGTTGCCGGGAGATGGGGTGCGAGGGCGCCGAGGAGATCCCGGGGATCGGGGACGGCACCGGCGTGTGCACGCTCGGGTACGTCGGCTGGCTCATCGTCTTCTGCTGGTGGCCCAGGATGGTCTGCACGTTGCTCTGCACGGGGTTCTTCCGCATTAACTCGGGGTCCCGGTACGGGTGCACGGTTTCGTTTTTGTCCACTATCAATGGACTGGATGCTGGACTGCTCTTGACACTCCTGAGATCATCTAGCCTCGAACTGGGCCTCTTCTCGTCGTGGTAGCCCGTGTAACAGCGGTCATCGCTGGCGCGAGAGTCCGACCGCTCCCTGGAATCGGATCTGTCCTCAGTGGCTGGGGTGGTGGTATTGCTGCGCGCCGCACTCACACTACAAAGCATCTGCACACTACTTAAACTATCCCGGGATCTGTCGGGACTTAAAGCCTGAGGTTTTGGTTCCATTCTCTCACTTGAGAACTCAGCCAGGGACATAGCTGCCTCGGAAAGGGGACTGTTTTCGGATGAAGCTTTCCCATCACTATGCAATGAAATTTTCTCCGCCTTGGCTAACTTATTCACCTGGTCCGTCAAAGGTCTCTGTAGGTCAATATTAGCCAGTGACGTGGGCTGATTCTGACCTGAATTAGCACTATTTACAATGAGTAATTGTTTCTTGAAGTGCATATTATCCTCTCCCTGTGATTCCTGCTGCCTGTCTTTTCCTTCAGACGAAGAAGAAGAAGAAGAAGGGAGTAGATTGTTTACTTTGCTACTATCACTTTTCGTCTTACCTACTCTGGAAGTCACTGCGAGGTCAGACCTCCGTTCCCTGACCTCATTGCTTTCACTGGAGACACTACTACTTGCTGCCGATCTGAGCTCACTCTTCAACTTCCTGTTCTCGGAATTCCTCGACCTGCTTAGAGTGTCCTTCACCTTTACCACAAGCTCTGACTTGGCCGTAGAGTTCTTATGCTGGTTACTATCTTTCGTGGGTATTACACTGCTACTGCTAATTGTACAACTAGATATGCCCACACTTTCCTTCGACCGTTTGGGTTTTAATTTCTCTTTGACACTGGTATCTTTTTCCTTAGCACTGGTTTCCTGCCCAGGAAGATCTTTCACTCTGTCTCTGAGGTGCTCTGTGATGTCCCGCGCTGGGGAGGCTGCTTTCTCACCATCGTTTGTGATATTTTTCTGCCGCTTTCCGGGCGAAGCAGACCGCTTTATCTCTTCAGCGGGGTCCTCGCCCTTTCTCTTCCGCTCCTTCGTAACAGGCTGCTTGTTTTTAGCAGAAATCTTCTCCGGAGCTGGAATGGGAAACAGATGCATGAGAAACTGGTGGGTAACTGCAGGGCACGGAGGTGAATGTTTATACATGGCATGGATATAGAGTAAACAGTTTAACATGGGTTCCCTCTGTTTTATGGATGGTTTTGTGGAAGGAAAGGAGGTGAGGGAGAGGGAGTAGGGGGAGGGATAGATAGATAGATAGATAGAGAGAGAGAGAGAGAGAGAGGGAGGGAGAGAGAGAGAGAGAGAGTGAGTGAGAAAGAGAGAGAAAGAGAGAGAAAGAAAAAGAGAGAAAGAGAGAGAAAAAACAAAAGAGAGAAAGAGAGAGATAGCTAGGGAGAGGGGGAGAGTGAGAAAAAGAGATAGAAATAACGATAAGGTAGGGAAAGAGAAGGAACACAAACTGTAGCGAATGAACACAACTGGAGAAAAAGACAAGACATACACAGATGTATACAGCCTGCAGTATGGACGGGTATTGGCTGTGTCAGATATGGCCACTCACTGCAGGAGAGTTGCAGGTTTGAGCAGACTGGGGATGAGTTATGTGGACGTCTGTAGCCGTGTAGGCAAACAGTTCCGCTTCAACTGCCTCTACACCTGCCACAGGGGCTGGCAACCAGTTATCTCGTCTGACTCGGGGCCAATCACACAGGAAGGTTGTGGGGTGGGAGCAATGTAAGGGGGGGAGGGAGGAAGCACAGGGGGAGAGTTGTAGTCGAGGCCGCTATTCTTAGATCCAAACATGACTAAACAAGCATGCTGCTGTTAACTGTAGTTCCCATTCAGTGGGCGAAAAAAACATACCTGATATAGCACGCAAACCAGGTCATCTAAACGCCAGGTCTTAATCAGGCATAAAGGAGCATTGTCGGTACTGCTTGGAGCATGACTGCTTATAGGTCTGCATAGACACAGGAGTAAATAGTACACACATTATTAGCCTGGGTTTGAGATCCCTGGGATAACTCGAAGTTCCCACTTCTTATCAAGACGCAGTCTGGCGGCTGGAAAGTCTCAAGGCTTTCAGAAGAGCACATTAGCCAAGGCCTGTTCAATTACAACTATCCAAGGGTTCCTACCAAGCCTGGAAATGGCAAAAAGGTGCTACATTTCACTTCCCACTTCCATTATTGAAACATGCTGGTATTTCTCAAAGTTATCACTGAATTTTGTATAAGCATTGATGTTGTTCCACAAAGTGGAAAGTAATTTCAACATATGGTTGCTCATTTCAATTAATATAGCTTTTTATAAAAAAAATTTTTAAATATAGTGCATCTATGTACAATAACAAACAACATGAATACGATTTAGATTCATAATGATTATCAAAATGTACACCTAGGGGTAAAATGTAGTAATATTTCCCCCATGGATTAAAGATAAGTAATTTTCTCAAACACTCATGACCTTCAATTGACCTGCTTATAAATTATTAAGAATTCAAAGATCCTGTTATGGTTGGGTATTTCATCATGTGACAGAAATATTTATTTATGTTTGCCATACATTACAAAATATTTCCGCAAGTGGCATATAGCAATTATACATACTTCACTAAACATGACAAAGCAATTAAAAAAAACACGAATCATTTTCCTTCAGCTGTAAGATATCATGCCAAACTGAAGTTGTTCAAAAGCAATACAGACTGGGTTATGCATGGCATGGTTAACATAAAGGTGCTGCTATTGAGGAGCATTATTCGACTCCCGACAAAAGGTGGGCCGTAAATCTCTTCACAAAAGCCAGTACTTATTTAAAGTGGGTGTATTATCAGAATAGGGGGGGGAAAGCCACAAGCATGCGGTGGCGGGCTTCTAACTGAACTATTGTGCTGGACTCCTGCTCCACCGACTGAGAGAACCTGTTAAAGCACGACCTGGGAGTGGTCTTATCAGCTCGCGATAAAGCCATGACAATGCTCCACCTAGAGTCGGCTGCTGTTGTATTTATCGCTGGTCGCATTTATCGAATATGGGAATGTGGAGTTGTTGGTTATATACCACCACCAGCCACTTCTTTAGTTTCAACGACCTTCAACTCTGTTCAATTGCAAACACGACAGCTGGCAAGCTAACCCGTCGAAATGGCCGCCAAGCAAACAATGGAGGTTTGCCTGCACCAGATACCATTTAATACGGACCGCAGTTTCGTCCAAACATATTTACCCATGTCCTTACATCTCTCTATCCCTGTCAGTTAACATCCATTCTCAGTTTTATAGATATTAGTCCAAACAGCTGTTACTTTACGAACAAATTCATTCATTATATGTATATTTTTTAAACCAAGAAAAAAACTTACACACTAAGGCGAGATACTTTCAAGAAATAAATTCAATTACCTTTGAGGAATTACGACATAAATCCATCCAAGAAATACAGACACAAATCATAAACAAACACAAATCCTCCTTGGCTTGTCCAAGAACTTTTAAAAGTTACATCCAATGAGGGAATAAAAGCATCAAATAACGCCCACATCGATCTGAGACGTTTCCATTAACGTCTCACAATAATTGATGTGCTGGTGGGACCTGGAACTAAATCCTTCCTTTCCTGCCGGCCAAAGACACAAGCCGTAAACTGTAATCAGCGCAACTGCGATCCAGACCTCCTCGTGCTTGGGCGATTATCAAACTCCAGACACACATAGACACACGCGGCAACCTGGCACACCGCGAGACACTACCAGACCTTGTTACGGCTGATAACCTCGCTCAAACGGAACACCTTTGAACTTTGAGACCATGGTGTGTGTTTGTTTGTGTGCGCGTGTGTGTGTGAGTGAATGTGAATGTGTGTATGTGTACATCCTGCCGAGAGACAGATCTAGATCTAGACCGGAGATCGGACCACTCACCTTTCTCTTGTTCTCCTGAAGCACTGCCTCCTGAGGTATGTCTTTGCCTGGTTTTGCAGCCACGGTTCCCACCGACTGACTGTCGGATTACTTGGGTGCTACTAGAGTTGGCCGGATTGCTTGAGTTCTGTCGGCGCGAGAAGTGTGCCTACAACAACACAGGGAGGGAGAAAATAATAATTACACGTATACACACATACGTAAGTGAGCATGTGGATCTTGTACAGGGGGAGAAGGGCTATAGTACAACAGTGCAGTGTTACGTGTCAGGGGGGGATGTGTGTCCGGTACGGGTTGTATTATCCAGGAGGAAAGCGCTTAGAGCATCACATACACCACACACACACAATGACTGGCTGAGGCCCCTGCTAGGTATTCTGGCCGGCCAACTCACTCAGACTATAGAGGAACTCTCAACAACATGTGACCTTCAGGGCCGGCCGTTTGGCGGGCTGGCTCACAGGAATGTCAAACAGGGCAAATGGATCCTTCAGCGCTTATCCAAACTTGTCAGTATCTTGGCTCGGGGCCAAAGTACATTGGCACTCGCTCTCAGAACACGGCAACAACAAAAAAAAAATAGAAAGGAAAAAAATACACAACAATACAATGCAACTAGACTCCAATCCAATCCAATCTCACTGGCCCCGTATCCCCCAGACAGCCACATATAAACTGGCAATGTTATTCAACGTATATGAAGAGAGTACTAATGACACATACTTGAGGTTTCTCCCGGTGGCTATGTTACCGTATGTTACATAACGGTATACACCGCCTTGGCAAATGAGATCACACTGTGCAATGGCTCTAGCCTGACACCGGAATAACAAGTGGGGGGCTGTTAAAAGCAGTGTGATAAATAACAATATAAAAAGCTTGTCAGGTTCTCCTCGGCTGAGCATAGACAGAGCACAGACAGCTGCACGTATATATATCACACGCCGCGCCCGGCTGTATACATATATCACATAGACTCAACTGTATATCCCAGGCTTATATTACACTACACTTACAACCAAGTCTCCCCGATGAGTACATGTAAGTCTTGCCTCTCTCGACAATATCCTGACCTGCTTTCCAGACTGTCGCTCATCCAGCCATTGCTTCAGCCCTATCCATACACGCACACACTATGTCCCTTTACTTCTTCTCTCCCTCGGCTATTCATTGCCATAACAGTGTGAAACTAATCTCCAGCCTTCTGCTCTTTGAAAGGGCTTTATTATGCTAATACCGCTGCCTGGGGTAATACTGCTGAGAGTGACTGCCGGAGACAGCCATTGGCATGTACAATACCACACAAACGTGGGGGTCATCTCAGCCAAGTTAAATATATATTATTGTGGCCCCAGAGAAACTCGCGCGATTGATGGCAAAATCAATGCGGCTGACTTCGCTGCAGAGATGGATCTACTGGTTTCGCATTTCCCTAATCAAAATCCAGAATGACTCTTCCATTAGAAGCCAAGCCGCCAGATACATATTCTTGTCAATCATGGCAATATTAGCATTACCATACTCCCCAGGAGGAATTGCTTGCCCTGGTCAGGATTAATCCAATTTCAACAGGACTTGGTTTGTATGTTCACTTTACAGTTTAATGGATGCCATTCGTGTCTTGAAATAACTTACTTTTAATTGCCCACATACACCGAAAATATATCAATAATAATAAATATAAATAGGAACTAATATCATAGCATAGAAGAATGTGTGATTTATCTATTGTGAATTTACTGTAATTAATTTTCATTATTCATCTTTGACAATAGAAATGTATTCTAGGTTGAACAAACACACTTAAAAACTGTCAAAATTGTCTAAGCTGTTCAATAGGGTTTGGTTTTAACAACGGCACTACGAATAGCATTATATGAAACAGAAATATATCGCGCTGTTGGCACTTGCCACAGTAAACAAGATAGTGAAGTGCATGGATATGAACATCACATCGGTCGTCCATTCTCAGCAGTTCCACATAGGTGATACAAATTCCCCACGTGTCGAAAAATAACATTTCTACCATCGATCACATTTCCACAGGTTATTTTCTATCTCACGAGAGAGTTGCCGGTTACTGCCCTACAATGCTGTGCCAAATGTTATCTTAACCTTACACTGGTCTCATGGCTCTACCGATAGTCAGTAGCTATTTAGAAGTTTATCTCGACCTATTCTATCAGCGTGTTGTGTGGTGGGTAGCATTATTTCTCAAAATGTCAAAGGAGAAAGATATCTTTTTGTGTGTGTGTATACAATATTTACCGCGCTTTCTGATATCTCGGCATCTTTATTCATATGTGACATGTTCAAATGGTCTAATTATTACACTGAAACCTTTTCAATCGGGACTGGATTGACATCTAATAACAGAAAATCAATAATTTAATTAACAATGCAGTATTTCAAGTTTATCCATATTTAGCAATGGGGTTTCTCTTTACAAATATACATACATATTAATAAATAGACTGAATGCCATGTCACAAAAGAAAAAACAACAACTATTAATTAAATTAATAATGAGGTATTTCAAAGGTGAGTGTCGACTGTATCCACATAATTTCCTCTTTAAAATTTAAACATTCTTTTCGTACAAAAATATAAACCATTTTTATTTTTAGAACTTTTGAATGAATATACATGTACATGTATATAGGTCAGGGGATTCCTTGCAACACCTATAGGGTTCCAGCTGGTTTGTATGTAGCTGTTGGAGGGAGTGATTGAGTAGGGTGGAGGAACACAGACTTATTTAGCAGGAAACTGGCTTGCCTGTCAGATCCAGTCAGGAGAGATGGCCATCAAAGAGGATTGGGAAACCCCATACTTCCCAGCTCATTGGCAGGGGGTGGCAGGGGGGTGGGGAGAGAAGAGAAATTACAGCCATCACCTGACACCAACCACTGCTTAGAGAGTTCCGGGACAGGAATTTTCCCTGGAGTGCTTCGTGATGGACAGAATGCACGCGGAATTCACGAGGAATATTGCCTAGTATGTCAGATGACAAGTGTGTCGAAACTGAAGATTACTTACTGCCGGCTTATTGCCTGGTACGCCAGATGATGAGTGCGTCTAATTTGAAGATTACTTACACCGACAGTGAATGGATACCATATGTAGACGAACATACCACACAACTATTTGTCTATTAACCCTTAACACTTCGGGTATGTATTTCAAACATTAAATATAAATACCTATAAATACCTATAAACACCAAATTCAAAGGAAAAAGAAAGAAAAAGCCCAATGCTGTTAATGATATATTTGTGGTAGAACACAAAGACTGACAATACTAAAGACACATTAAAGATCACCACTGTTCCATGACTGTGGAACACATGCATCTTTGTCACCCTACATTGAGCAACAGGCCATAAAACGACAGAAATCGAACTGATCGCTAACAATCTAGAAGCAATCAGACCCTGACATTGGTCCCCGATCATTTTTACAAACAACAGACTCTGACAGGTAAGACTGATGAAGAAGCCATTGGAAATCCCCGAGACCTAAAAACTAGGATAGATCACGATTGTTGGGTATTTAATGAGCGCCCGGAGTCATTATGGCTCTGCCCAGGTAATGCTTCTCCTGCCTAATGGATTATTCATGTTGCCATCTTTCTAAACAAAACTAATTGATTCGGTGGCACCAGGAAAGATCGATAGGCCTCTGCTGCTGGCTGTTCCAAAGCGAGACGGGTTCTGACAATAGCACAAGCACCTGCTTGTCAACAAGCTCCAGTAGGAATAGCAGCTTCTGATGCCTCCACTGATGTTGCTCCAGGGTTGTATTATACCCACAGGGAGATGGGGCCATCCAGCTGATCAATACCAGCCCTATTACAGCACTGTGGCAGCAGATGGCATTCTCGCTCGGCTCATAACTAACATCAATAATACACATAATGCGTGTTATGGCAAGCTGTGACCATGATGAATCAATGCTTTCGCGTAATTAATCACGGCAAATCCATGTTTGTTCGGAAACATAAATTTCGTTCCCCCGTCTATGCTATTACTGAATATGACGTTTTCTTTAATCGTTCATTACCGTGTTGTTAAATAACTTACGTAAATGTCATTTA
>JAVCKX010087627.1:0-12933 GCA_034780695.1 Lepetodrilus gordensis | reverse complement strand
CAACTCTTTCTATTGTGGCGGGAGCCCAGTTACAACTATTGTAGCACTACAAGAGCGTCGTGCAACGGGCACCAGGGATGTAAACGACACCCAAGACAGAATGAGATTCAAAATAAATATCCTGAAAATCGCATATGGACATCTAATGTACAACACAATATATATATATAGACGACATGACAGTATGTGATTCAATCAAAATATACAGCATATGTCACAAACTCAAGTTGTACTCCAATTTTAGAATCTCATTGTACCGAGAATGTTTAATACGATTACCATGCAATATTCGTGACATACTATTACATGACGTTACCAATATACGCCTATGCCAAACCCAGAAGCATCGGCTATTGGGATTAGGCAGCATTTAAAATAGTTTCACTTGTAATCAATAGTTTAATGCAGAGCAGCGTATCCTCTCTACTGCTTTACTAATGGAGTTATCTGTACTCTTATAACACGTACTAAACCATTGGCATTGTGCCTATACCAGTGAGTGGGTGAGTGAATATGGAGTCGTCGCGACGATATGCGTGTTAAAAACGAAGAAGTTTAAAAGTGAATAATGTTCAGTTGATAAGTTAGCTAATATATTGCACTTGATGTCTACAAAACTATATGAATAGTTAAAAAAAGATGTATTGAAGACAATAGAATTATGACTTTGAATAAATAGTATGAATACAATACTAGTAGTTGAAATGATGAGATATTAAAATGTAAGATATAAATCAATAGCTATATAGTAGATGTATAGCTTTATATATTTCCGATGGCATAAATGCACATCAACCTTGATGAGTTTAGGCTTATAATAGGAAACTCCCAACTTCAACTATCTTACTTCCCAAAGAGCATTATGTTATATAACACCATGCATAGCAATTATTTATGTTTTCATTTCATTTTGGTAAATTACTATGATGGTACTGGCTGGATAAGTACACAGTTTCCAATCCACATATACTGAATAACCACACTGTTTCTAACCTATGTACAATTTATATTGACAGCTTTTAATCGAACATTTCCAGACTGTTGATAATACTTATTGAATGTGAAATGACATTTGTAGACATGAGGACATGTCTTTTTCGAAGAAGAGGCGATTGTGATAGTGTGATATTTGGTACAATATTCTTAATGAGTTCTTCCAAATTAGACCGTCTGAATCAAATGTATTGTTATATAAAATATTGGCGGGCCAGCCATCATTAGCCACTTTAGCTTGGACCCAGCTCAGTTAAGCTTATCCAATTCACTGTCTAAATATGTCAACGGGATTATCTCTATAATTAGTACGATGCATCCAATTGGAATTATCTATGCATTGTTTCAATCTTTAAATGCCAGACTTGATGTCTACAATAGCTTTGCTCACCACGTATGTTTGAATGTGTATTTATATCCATAGAAACTCTGCATGGGTATATAAGGGATGTCATTATTATTATTATAAGGAGGAATTATGTAGAGAGTAGAGAGCTACTACATTACGTCAAGGATGTGAGCATATGGAGATTGTCACCTGTATACAAGATGTATGTAAATAAATAATCATCACAACCAGAAAGAATACAACATCGTAACTGTGTCTTACTTCCCAAAAGTACACCACAAACCACTATTACAATAGTAGTAACAAGTCGTGATATTATTGAAAGATTCTAAAAAGCGACTGTAAACACCAATTATTTTATTTAATTTAAAATAGTAGTAACACTAATAGTGATTGTTATGGCAGTAGTAGTAGTAGTAGTAGTAGTAATAGTAATAATAATAATAATAGTAGTAGTAGTAGTAGTAATACTAATAGTAGTAGTAGTAGTAGTAGACTATAGTATTATTAATAGTAGTAGTAGTAGTAGTAGTAGTAGTAGTAGTATAATATAGTATTAGTAGTAGTAGTGGTAGTAGTAGTAGTATACTATAGTATTAGTATTAATAGTAGTAGTACTAGTACTAGTAGTAGTAGTAGTAGTAGTAGTAGTGGTGTTGGTAATAGTAGCAATAATAGTAAAACTAATCAATGTAACACAAATGGAATTGTAGTTAACAATAGTACTCATTTGCATGATTTAATTACGACTTAATTACACGGGTGTTGCTATCTTGGTTGAACGGTTTAATTGTGATATTACATTATATATTTTATATACTTATTTTACCCTTGTAGCTTCACGAACAAATATGTGTTAGTGTGTTTTATTAAACGAGCCCAGGCAATTTCCGGCAGGTAAATGGTAAATCTTTTATCTGCGCTTGTTTGTGTTTAATCTGGCGGTAAAGTTGGTTTCTGTGCAACTTTGTAACAGCTGCTGACCTGTCCCGCTATTTAATACGATCCAGTGCTAGCTTGTTTTGCTGATTCAAACTGACAGAGACTTACTAACATCAATATGGCACACAGCAGTGAAAGTGGGATACAACATTCATAGCATTAGAGAATGGGGTATGTATGGGCACGTGCATTTGTTCGGGAGGATACCCACTGCACTCTGGTATAGGTATTATAGAACACAGTAATGTTAGCGTCGAGAGAATGCTAGATTTATGAGTGAATAGTTGTTGAGTAACTACTTCGCTGTCGCCATTATTCGATTTCTGAAGCGGGGATTTATGAATAAAATAAAATGGATGCATTACTTATTCAATCAAAATCGTTTAGTGTAACACGTTGAAGAAATGCAGGCAGATCAATAGTGTAATTTCTCTTATTGTATGCAGCATTGTGTTTCCCTGTAGAACATCAACATAGAATATACTTCAAAATTATAATAGCAAACAATGATTACAAATTTGAAGCTTAATTGAATGTCAATTAAACATTACTAATTAATGTGCATATTTACATATGTTATGTATTTTTACATCAGACCAGGATCAAGGCATATGTGGTAAGGAGATGGATGTGTCTACATGTATATGTATGCGTATTTCCGTGCTTTTCTGATAGTATGGTATATGTCTGTAATTTTCTCTCTCGACTTTTTCAGTTCTATGTACTATACATGCACATTAATCTGAGCATTAATAAAGCATCCAATTAAAACACAATTAATTTAAAATTAAGTATGAAATATATTTAATAATATTTTTGAAATGTTTTAATCCAACTATACAGCAAAAGAAACGCAAGTCATAATCAAAATATGAATGGTATGTATTTTTAGATAGCTGTGTACACAATTGATGTGCATCATTGAGGAAACATTTGAGACCCAACGTTTCTTAAGTTGAAGGACTGTTAATGTTAAAACTAGTTAATGTCTCTGAGATTTAACCACCAAATGCTTACTAGTATCTCATAGTTGTAGAATTGTTTTACACATAATAACATAATGCCTACAGTTCTGAACGTATGGAGAGTAGATCCATATTTACTCTTTATTTGCAGATAAAACACTCCCGAATCAAAGCAGGCATTACATTATTCAGAGGGACATCTAGTAGATCATATCGTTAACAACAGATGGTGCTTATTTAATGCTCATGTGTGCATTTCGTATAACATAGAATTGCGTATCATTTTACTTTGCAACTTTGGGAGCTTTATGTGTGTTTCCTTGGTATATAACCGTTGTGTGTTTATGCCTCTGTGTATCTGTACGTACATGCATCTTACGTACATGTATCTGTACGTACATGCATCTTACGGAAAAAAACCTCTCACTACGAATATTTTATGTTCTTTTTAGTTGTGTACTTTGTCAATTCTATATAAGAGTTACTCTCACTTCCAAGATATATTATCCACATGCTTCTGTACGTGTATGATAGCATTGTGGTAATAATCGTCTCGTACTGACGTCTTTGCATTTATTAGTTAAAATATTGGATTCAACAGAAACAAATATGGTCAAGGCCTAAAGAGGAATGCTAACATCGAGCAGCTACATGCTTAAAGACATTTCTTAAGTTCTGTATTCTGATCATAAAATTGTATGCATGTTCTATAAATGAAAAAGTATGCTCCTAAGTTTAAATGACTAATACTATCCTATCTAAATACCTCTGCGTTGTGTTCATTTAAGGACAGTTCCATACCGGGATATATATATATATATCAGGGTTCAAAATATACATACGTATAAGTTACCATATTTAAAGGCATAATACCACAGTTTATAAACCTGTATACTGGACAAACGAATTTAGATTTGAGACTAATTACGCTTGATTTATCCCCCAAAAGTTGTTATTTACTGATGGCACTTAGTCTTCAGTCTGCATTCACAATAGAAAGGGATTGGGTACAAGTTATGCCAAATTAGGCATAAAAAACCGCTCCTGAATATTTACATCATATACATTTCTATAACATAATATAACATGAAAGAGAGAATAGTATGTACAAAAGGAGAAGAGAAATATGGATGAAATGAAGTGGTTATTTACGTATGCTCAATACCCAATTGTTATCAACATATTACTATTGTATATGAATGAAGGGAACGTTCCGCTATTTATCTTTTCTTTGATGCATCAACTGATCTATGACGGAATTGCATGCACACGTTGCCGTTGCGTTGTATATTTGAAAGTCGTACCACTGAGTTATGTCCCCTTGCATTAATATAATGAAGCAAATAACAAAACGACCATATTCAGGTTGTCTATCGAGGGGTTTCAGTGGATATTTGTCTACCATACAGCGGTGGAAAGGTTTTTGGAAGTACCGTGTTTCCGGCTGCATACATACAAATTAACGTTCAGGATGACATAAATCCATAATCTATATATTAATTATATGCAAATACATCGGCAAATTGAAACAACAAACTATTTTATATCGTATTGTTTAAACCTAAATGTTAGAATGTTTGGTCATCCCCATTACTTATGCATAAACTGTAGAGACAATATGTCACAAATTAACTCTCTAAACTATAATTGCCATCCAGGCATGACATTATTCAATTACACAACACACGTGGTCGCTTTTGTGCGCGTTATATCAAGTTAGTATTACCAACGTAATTATCCATACCTGCTTACTAATATGGAAACTACTGTACATAGTTGGCACCGTATTGATTGGAAGTTCAGCGCAGAGGCCTGGGCATATAAACACATTATCCTGAGAGTATTCTGAGCATTCAACACTGGTGATTATCATGCGAGATAACCGATGATAATTCAATGCAGTATGTAATGGTTCCTTTTCAACATTTATAAATGGTTGTGGATGTTCATTGGGGATCTGAACATGCACCCAATGAAGGTTAACGCGTGTAACTGACCACGCTTTAATAGGCGGTGTAGTATACATTATCATAAGGCTATCGTTGGAACCCCAATCAGTATGACTACTATCACACTACTTTACATTTTGTCATTTGACGGATTGTAAGTTGGGATTATGAGGATGAAATAAGGCCTGAACGCTTTGATATCACTACATGAATACCGAAATTGCAATTTTACCAACTGAACCAGTGTAAATGTCCAATATGTCATCCATACCTATCATGTTGCATTTATTATACACAATTACGTATTGTATGTGCATATATATTATCTGTTACGTGTTTTAATGTCGCTATGTTTCACGCTTGTATCATCTACAGGTAATGTGTGCTATTGCAGCAGGTGGCAGTTTGAAATGCAATCATGTTATTTTTTTTTTAATGACAAGCAGCACGTTACATTACAGTCTATTATTGCACTTGCAATAATAGAAAACAAAGCGTAGGTAAACTCAACAACCGCTACCCCCCCCCCCCCCGACACCTACACACACACACACACACATACACACACACATACCCCAACCTCCCCCCTCATCCCACCTCTCTACCCAATCCAAAGGAAAACTATTTATTCTTCAACATACATTTAATCAAGACGTCATACATACTTACATACTTTACATAGGTCCATGTTCATAATTGCACCTATACAACAGCTACGACTACATAACTTAGTTAAAACATATTTATATTTTCATATAAATGTATTTTCAATATGGCTGCTATGGCCGCTACGATTTAATGTAGATAACTCGCATCCTACTTCCATCAATGCCAACACATCTAATGGAAAGTATAATACGCCGACTAACAACTCCGGTTTCTATATATCTAACAATCTGAGACATGGCGTAAAGATGAATCAACGAAATTACTTATATTGAATATCATCTATGCTCTTAATTATAGTTGACTCGCTTACTGTGTTCCGCTAGTTGTTTTTAGTATTCGCTATCTGATAATACGGGTATGAAGTCAATACTTAGAACGCCGACTTTGATGAAGCGGAAAACCAGATAATTTAGGACTCTTAATGTATAGCATATGCAAGAACGGTATCGATGTCTATTCAACGTCATACTATTACCGTGAAATAGGTCATAAAATATATCTCGCTTTCATACAAAGTGACATTGATGCTGACTTATGTTTTCAATTGTCTGTGTCATGTCTATGTCCGTAGCACTATACCACCACTGGCATCTGATAACGATGGGATATGCACACCTTGCATGGCGTGCATTGGTGCAGTGTCTATTTATGGTGGCAGTATCAAAGACAAGATAACCATGCGCTTCCTTGCACTGCGATTCCAGAACAGGTTGAATTTTGCAGCTCCGACATCAGGCCAGACTTGCTGTGGATAAACCTGGACGTAGAGATTTGGCATATTGCAAATCTGTAAGCTTGAACTTGATGAACATCCGGTATGCTATCGCGATGCCAGTAGGAGCTCAACCGATAGAGTATTAATAGTTCACTATTAGCTTTCATAGATTTATCAGTCATAAACTTGGGAAAGATTAACCGCGATACATATTAATCACAGATTGTGTCTACGATTGTTAAACCGTAAATCTGCCGTCACTACGTGTTAATTTCATGTGCTATATTCGAGATGTTGATGCTTCTTAAGAAATTATAATTAATTACTGTCTGTGAGGGCTGTTTTACGCCAAAGTCCTCATAATCTTTACAACATAACGTGTAGGTTCATAGCTTCAGTATGAATGGGTTGCTAGAAACACGACGCCATAGCCATTCAGGTATTGATGAATGGGAAATAGTTGCAGGCTAATTTCAAGCATAGTTCACACCATTTCATAATTCAATGTGATGAGAGCATGCATGGCTATAGTGCTGGGAAACAGAGAACATCACCAGATGGTGCCTCATGATTCTGGTTTCTTGCATGACTCCACTAAACAGAGATCTAACAAGACTCGATCAAATACCAATGAGTTATATACAGGAACACGGGCAAACGACAGGCCTTATTATTTCCGAATCATTTCTCTATATATTTCTCTTCATGTATTTCCATGATTGATCCACTCTTTAACGTTGATGAACCGTCGGTATCATTAATTCCACATGAAGCAGGAGGCTGACATGCACAAGGAAAATCCCTGGTACGTGGTAATGGATAACGACCAGCGCCGTGCTAGGAAACTTAACCCTGTGCGCTTGCTTACTGTTATTCCTACAGATCTGTATGCACACCGAGTCACCTCCGTGTCGTGCTGCCTTAGGCCTGTTACACAAGGTAATCAATAGCCCTAGTCCCCAGCTGGGGGAGGTCTGGTCCTCGTGGTGATTTGGGAGAGACGGTTGGGGAATTCAGGACCGTATTAACCAGAAGTATCATCACATTGCGGTGACATTCTTCATCGTATTACGTATAGCCTCTGGGACCGGTGTGCGATGAGGATGGTGGGCGGTGTGAAGGATGGTCCGGGCAGATGCCAAAGGGTCCATGTTAGTAGACTATCAAGACCGGTGATGTTTGTTATTATATAATCTTTGAAGTCAATACGCTCTGGGGTAAAGTATTTCTATATTAATATGCACAACCTGGTGCGCAGATATGCCGAACACTTCCGTCAAGGGGGTAAAGCCATTACTATTAAATCATTACCAGATAAGTCAATTAGGGATGCCTTTTCTTACGAACCAGTCCCAATAATCTGAGTATGTCTGATTATGGTAATGACTTCTCTTATTAGAACCTAAGTGTCCCTTTCTAGACTTCTGTCCTACTGCATAGGGTTGTACACACTCAAGATGTCAATGGGCGCATGCGTCGTTGTTAGTTCCGGTATCATGAATAGATATCTGGACTAATTACCGTCTTGGTATTTAACGTACTTCTTATATGCATTCTTGGGTTTCTGAAAACATCGTCCCGGCGTGGAGAGGGGTATAGATATCTGCATGCACATTTCCAGTTGTCAGTGTACTGTTATTATAGAAACATGTTGACAGATGCCTAGGTGGTCCATTCGGTTATCCCATCATGTCAACTCAAAGTCTTAGTAGTTAATATTGTAATTGACGTGATGCACGATTGCATTAGTACCAGGATTATTCACAGGTGCTAAGTGCATTGTTTTTCTCCCCTACACTGCATAGCACTAGTCTATTTACCGTTGTATTAAACCTCACAGCCATGAGTCAGCACCGGAGAGAATGCGACTTAAAGAGAGCAGTTTGCATAGAATTTCAGAGGTCTGTGCTATTACGTTGAAATGATATCAAGATTGATAACGTACTTTAGTGGCTACAGTTTTACGAGATGCAATAGCTGTGTATCGTGCTGAGGTTCCCATTAGAGCCAGTTACGACATTCAACAAAGCATCAATCCGTGTATACAAACAGCCCAAGCCATGGCATGAGGCCATCTCACCTCGTATTGGATTACCTCATTTCTAACAAACTCTCAACTCTACCTACAACCAAGACGTAACGTTGTGGAGGTATACATTTACCACTGTGAGGAGAGTCCTCTAGCCGCTGCCATATTGAAAACTCTTGGATCAGTGCGTGGTCCAGTGCATTCCCCACGTGTGGACGTTCTCTAGCTATGTGATGAAGTCTCCAGCATGCGTGTGTGCGAGTGTGCGTCTGTCGGCGTTGATTTGGCGGACACATGGGGTGGCAACAGATGATAGTTTGAAAGCTGATCCTGCAATCCACGGAGCAAGTATTATCAGCCTGGCGAGGATTGTGTCTTTGTGAGGCATCTCTTAACAAGAAATTCTAATTCTGAACTGTCAAGATGCGTATGCTGTGAGAAAAGGACATCAGCACCGGTCCAGATGTTTGGATTAATGCACCGCGCTTGTTGATTATGTATGGATTGTGGTGTGTACGAGATGCCTTCTATACAAGTAGTATTTTTCTAGAGGAAGCACATTATGCATAGCGTAGCAGAGTTGTTGATGATTATCACTGGCGCAAGACGACGCTGTCGAGGGAATATGTGTCTTCAAAGCAGACATGCGACGTGAAGCTCTGCGTAGGGAAAGCAGCGCCGTAAGCATGGTTCCAAATATAGCCATAATGCAATATCCTCTGAGCAGATGAAACTACGAAATTTCCAGGATACACGCCTATAATCTGGAATCGGTTGGACGTGCTCGCTTCCTGGATGTAACGTATAATTCCAATACTGTGAATAATAGATTTTACCCAAGGCATCTGTTAGTCGTGCATAGCTGCGTTACGTCACGAACTTAATTTGATGACCAGCGGGGTATACAACCGTTGCACGACTTGCCAATTGAAAATGCGATCTCTGCGATCTGGTTCACGTAGATCAGTGGAATTGCCTATAATCAATCCGGATTTGCCACATGAAGATAGCTGCCAAGATATGGCTGTGTTCATTTGAATACTGTTACACAGACACACACTTATCACGACCCAGTCTAACGTGAAATATGTGTATATGGATAAAAATGGATTGTAATTTGCCAAGGAAATGTGATTATGGATTATTTCGAGAGTAGTTACAATTTACGTGTGGTGGACATATGAATGGATGAATAATTTCACGTTGAATAATTTCAACCTAGTTTACTTTTCAATTACCAACGACGTGTGCATAGTTCATGCATCGTTGATAACGCAAACAAGATGGAATATGGTAGCCGGGATCCGTCTGTCGTGTTATAGATGCGAGTCGAGCATCCCCGCAGTGACGTGAGGCACTAATATAACCAGTCTTGGATAGTATCCGTTAATCTAAATACTGTGATAAAAAGCACGTGAGCTCCAAAGACTGCGATGTTATTATTCCCATGGTGAGTCGTGCCCCGCAGAGCATTAGTCAAAGTAGATACAGGTGCTGGCTAATATTATCAATATTCCACTGGTGAATTCGGGACAGGCAACGGCCTTCTCTCTCGGACTTCCTCGATCGTTAGCAGTAGGACAGATGAACATGCTTTGAAGACGACACATCGTGGAACGTGGATAATACTGATGGATACGGTGAAAAGCTGATACGCCAAGGCTACATAGGTGTCTCTGAGTCATGGGACCAATTGCTCGGTTGTCTGTAAAGCATGGGTCCACATTGTTCGGTGAGAAAGCACTAGCTGCCGTGGCGGTAACACAGTGTGCAGTCTGAAGGGTGTCCACTGTACACCCACACACACAAACACACACCTGGGACAGGAAACAGTTATGCGTGTGCACATCAGGCACCAATAGAGTCGCCACCTGTCACGGGTCAGTGTTACAAGGCCAGCAGAGCTCCAGGAGTGCACCGAGCATCCAGAAAGACGAATCCCTTTCCTGCAGGATTAATCAGGAATTGGTGATCGTTATCTGTAATTACACGAGGGTTTTTGTTAACGTGGCGCATGTGTTTCTTGTAGGCTTGAACGTATAATGTATGCGGTAGCATTTGTTTCGTTGGTCAATGTGAACTATTCCTTTGGAGTATAAAGAAGTCGCTATCGTTACTATAGCTCATAACAACAAAGCTAGAGAATTGGATCTACACTCTGCTGTGAATGGGGTTACATATCGATGGTAACACAATGGATATTGATTGCAATTGTCGACAACAATTATTTAGCATGCGTTCTTTTATCAATTGTCAACATTTGAAATTGGACAGGAAATCTGAGTGCGTTTCCCTGTTGGCACGATTGTGCAGGTCCATTGTCGAGGAGAAGCAATCATTATAGCAGTACAGGTTTGGAGACCAAGGAGGATACCAATACATACCAGCAGCTATATACTTGTGACAGAACATTCATAATAGGAGGTCAGGTACGCTACAACAGTGCGGGATGTTCTAGTATTGACACACCATAACAGTGCGGGATGCGATTGGATTTATGAGACTCTCGTAGGAGGAGGAAATATGTGTACTAGTATACCGGTTATAATCATCTACTGTACAGTGAAGGTCTCTATATCGCCAGTGTTTGTCTGACATTTTGGCTTTGGAGTCTGGTATCTCAAAACCATCTGGTACATCGCTCTGCAGCAGAAAAAAAATCTAACCAACTTCCTGACTTGTATCGGTTAAAGCATTCTTCTTTTTTTTTTATTGTGAAATATCAACGAACACTTCGTACCTCTCTGCTTTTAGAGTTGTATGTAATTAGCTACTCACCAATTTCTTACGCTCATTGTATAACACGCTGCATTACAGCGAATGGTTGAACGAATACAATACAATAATAATTTCTATGAGGAGCATGTGCTGGGTTCAATTTGGTTATGGAGACTGACAGACAATCAGATACAAAGGCTGGTGGAATATACGAGGCGAATGTGTCATAGACTGTCACTAAATGATGGCATCAGTTGACAGCTTATTATGCGAGGATAATATGCTTCCTGAATATTTTACACAACTAATCGTACGTACCTGTGGAATTGGACGGACCAGTTGTGAGGATATATCGACTGACATACCTATAGCACAAGAACAATCTATATGTATGTATTTTATGCTCAGTTAGGAAATATCCGTCAGTGAAGTTAGGGGAAATATCCGTCAGTGAAGCTATGACATATCCGTCAGTGAAGTCAGGAAATATATGTCAGTGAAGTTAGGACATATCCGTCAGTGAAGTCAGGACATATCCGTCAGTGAAGAGACTGCAGCATCAACTGGTATGTGATGCTTTCCTCGGAGTGCGTGTACTTTCATCTTCAGCTACGGATCATTAATCGCTTGGATACACTTGGCACGAATCACGATGGTCTTTGTGTAAGTATTTTCACCATTGATATTGTTAAATATTTTGAATATATATTTTAAAATAAGCGCATAGACATGTATAACTATATCCATGTGAATATGTAACTGACGACTGGTTATTACATTCTTATAATTTATAAGTGCACAGATCCGTTGACCGGGGTAATAAGCGCATTTGAGCAGTTATTCTGGATATTTGCGCTATATACATGTATAATAATAATAATAATAATAATAATAATAATAACAATATAATGAAAGCATGCATTAACCGAAGTATCAAGTAGTATCATATAGTACTGCTATACATAATATGACAACTTAGAAGTCGATGCTATACTACTCCAGAAAAACTGAAGTCAAATTGAATAAAACACATTACAAATAAACTACGATGCACGTGACTTTACACACATGTGCATACCTCATGTCAAAGTAAATAATACGTAATGAATACTATGTGGAATACTAACAGACGGTATGCTTACTAGAGGGAGCGAAATAGTTAGGGTTTCTACCGATTTAATAAAATAAAATGTAATACTAATAGTACAATATACTCATAAACCCCTGACAGAACCTCAATGGATGTGACCTGTCACGTGTTTACATGAATAATACGCATGAATGGTGATGGCTGAAGGTATAACGTAAAGTTCACAACTTCATGCACTACCACCCAGATTTTCAAATGCATAGTATCCGTCCATGCTTGCTATACACATAGTAATACTATACATGTATAGTGACTACCGGTAGTGTGCCAGGTGTCAGAATGCCTATGAAGATTGTAATTACATAAACTGTTTCCGTATGATCAGCTTGCCGTACATTAAAAAGTACAGTTTACTGCACACGTGTAATATGGGACACATTATATTCTCTCTCTCTCTCTCTCTCTCTCTCTCTCTCTCTCTCTCTCTCTCTCTCTCTCTCTCTCTCTCTCTCTC
>JAVCKX010087516.1:2850-12939 GCA_034780695.1 Lepetodrilus gordensis | reverse complement strand
TCTCTCTCTCTCTCTCTCTCTCTCTCTCTCTCTCTCTCTCTCTCTCTCTCTCTCTCTCTCTCTCTCTCTCCCCCCATATGTTAGCTACAGTAACTGTCCTGTACAGTAAGAAGATAAATTTGTTTGATCACTTAGCTGTAACTATTGTCAGTTCTGTGTTGAAATCTCGGAGCATCTGTGTGAATTACAGCTAATTCTATTGGGACCTGATCCAATCAGTGGGATGAATCTATACTGTGTACTAGCGCTAGCTAATGGCTCCAGTCCTTCATTGATCTCGGCCCTACATGTTTACCATTACACCCTGTGGCCTTGTTCCTGTCGGTCACCCTGGGAGCAGTGGGGGTAAAGTACTCTGACCAAAAAGTAGTTGTCGTATTGCCGTTGGTTTGGATACTTTTGTCTTTGTTATATATTTGGCAACATTTCATGATTATGATAATTGATATATTTATTTAGAATTAATTTGTTCTTGTTTAAGTCTGAATTGTCATGATGGTGTCATGTCTTTGTATTGTCATGCTAGCGTCATGTCGTTCTGGTGTCATGCTGTGCTAGTGTCATGTCATACTGATATCATATCATACTGTGGTCCTGCTCTGCTGGTATCATGTTGTCATACTGGTATGTTGTCATGCTTGGGTGAAATGCCGTATATTTACCTATTAGGTCATTATGACCTGACAATGCTCTCTCTAACCCTAAACTAGGTTGCACTCGTACGACCAATTCCTGCATTAAAACGACAATAAGTCCCAGTCTAATACAGGGTTTGATATTCTCGTATTAAAGTTGATTGCGAATCGAACCCAGTCATTCCGAAATGACCGATGGAAATGTGTTTCAAAACGACATATATATACAAAGATGGACGTAGATATCATACTGAAATGGCTGGCAGAGATGTATGCTGAAATGGCATGCAGCAATCATTGCACTCTCCGGACCAATCAAATTATACGAGGCCATTACCGCGTGAGGAAATACTGCCAGTAAATAAACTGGCATCGTCGGATAGCCGTGATTGGACGTAATTTCCAGTGATTTACTGTAGCCGTGCATGTCCACAATACCTATACTAACGCTCATCATGGCACCGCCGCTAATAGATTCCTTCATAAGTGTCTCGGAATCATATCGCGAAATCATGTCGTGGAGCCGTGTTGCGGGAGCCATGTCGTGGGGTCCGCGTCTCAGAGCCGCGACTAGTTCTGGTAAAAGAGACCACTGGTAATTGGGAATCTGGACGGACGGCTCACAGATATTACGTTTATTGAGTCGCGACGCCTCACGACAGATTCAACATCAGTTCCTCCATTTCTCTATTAATGAGTATTATTGACGTCGTAAATGAATGTGTTGACATTGCTGACAGATTCAAGATTCTTTCGCCTACGCAAACTTTGTAAATTTCATGCAATTCTTCTCGGGCGAATCACTCTCAGGAATTTCCCACCTCATTAATTCAAGTTGAAATTTAAGCAATATTAGGATTTATTATTTTTATTTGAAGAGGACATTAATTATTTTATAGTTTTCTTTATGGAGCAGAAAATTCGAAAATGCTTATGGGTAATCTATATTTTAGATATTAAACTTTAATGCATGTTAATGCTCATGCTCTGATAATCGTCGCAAATGAGTGAAAGATTCCCGCAGCAATGTTAAATTCCATATTCACTCACTCATGCTCATATACCCAATCCCTAAACTAAACTGCTCATGCTTTTCAGCCTGTTTTTCATGTAGATATTCAGAGATATATTTAGATCTACAGTAGTTAGCTTTATGGTTGACACTGGTTGAGCAGGTTGTCAGATTTGTAAACTAGAACTGCTGTCAGCTGTTGGTAAAGTTTGGACCTTGTTGTAAATTCATCAGCTAAATTTTTCAATTATCGATGGAAAATAAAACAAAATTCTAGTGACGTTTGTCAGCTTGGCATTAACCTTGAATGCCACGTAGGAATTTCAATATGAGACACATGCATGTCAACAAGGTGCACAATTTTGCAGGTCAGCATGACCCAGGTAGGAATTAATCTATGTAACAATTGGCTCCGGAAAAAACATGAGGTTTACGGCCTGGTAGAAGGACTTTATAATGTTATATTTCTAGAAGAGGAAATCATGTTTCTTTTACGGGCATTGCATAGTGGTGTGGAATGTTGTATAGATCGCGGATGGAGCTGAATTCTCAATGGATGCCATGCAGAGTGTGTTGTCAACTAAGGAGTACGGGACTGGTGATATAAAATCCTTGTATGCCAAGCTGAACTGCATGCACTGAAATGGAACTAATGCGATATATATATATATATATACAGTACAGAATGTAACAGTGTGCTGATACTTTTCAGCTCTTTATAACTTTAGCTGTGTGTTATCATATCATATAGTGGTTGCATGGGGTTTCCCACCAGCTGCCAGGTCACTGCAATACTCATGAAAAGCATTGCTAAACTAAAAATCAATAATATACCTCAGTCAATAATATACCTCAGTCCGCATGTTTTCCTACTACCTCTATTATAGTTTGGCATGAAATGCATCGACACCCCTATTTAATAGATTACGGTATCTCAGTAAATACTTCATGGAATGAAAAATAAAAATAAATCCATTTTCTTATTTCATTTGACCTAACCAAAATTAAAAAATTAAAAATATTGCACCAGTAATAAAGAAAATCTGTTTTTATAGCAATCACCAAATATTTTTACTAAGTATTATTTTATGCAGAGGGGCGACGTTCGAAAGAATGAACAGGCAAATAGGCTGAATTTGCACATGCGGGTAGGTGAAGAAGAGCTGATATCAGCACATGCAAATCGAGCCTTTTTACCAGTTCCTTATTTCGAACGTCGTCCCTCTGCATAAGATATTACTTAGTCCAAATATTTGGTGATCGTTATATAAACAGATATTTTATTACTGGTGCAATATTTTAATTTTTTTAATTTTGGTTAGGTCAAATGAAATAAGAAAATGGAGTTTATTTTGTTTTTCATTCCATGAAGTATTTACCGAGATAATCTACGAAATAGGGGTGTCAATGCATTTTATGCCTAACTATATAGTATTGGTATTAGCACTATTATAATACTGTTTAGTGTTACCAGTATTACCTTGATTACTATTGTCACTATTGAACGTGCGCTAGCTTCAATCTAAGGACTCATTCACACCAGGACATTTATTATATAAACCATGAAGTGATGTTGGTCTGCGAAGCACTGTTAACTGGTTATGTTTCCCTTCTTAACCCTCTCCATGCTGGAGGCAACCGGAAATACCCTAAAGCGTGTAAAGAGCAGTGGCTGTGCCAGTACTCAAAATAGAGCCCGTCCGCACGCCCGCGGCGGGTTATTTTCAGCGAGGACTGGTATCGTTTTATCCTTGCACGCCCACATGTCATGTTACTTTTTGTTTGTTTTTCAAGATGTATATCATCGATCACCGGTCAACATGTATGAGGACGGGCAACTTCTCAGACTCACCAGTCCTCATGTCTGGCATTGAAATTGCTGGAGTTTTATACACTTAGCTGTGCCTAATCCAGCAGGGAGAGGGTTAATCATGGTCATGGTCAGCTCTTCCTATTGTATTTTGTCTTGTGTCCGCTATGCCATTGCCAAGAAGCTTCAGACCTATACATGAAAATTAGATGCGTTTAAGATTCATCACTGCCTGTCGCCACTCAATGCTACAGTTTCCCTGAGCGATGCCGCCACGAAGGTCATTATCGTCGTTTTGGTAACCACGACGACCAGGTGTGCGCTAGGTAGCCGCGGTGACGGGTCTGGATGGAGACGACAACTCAGTATTGATCCACGTGAATCTGTCTGGCAACAAGAGTGGTAGTATAGGCAGCGTGGGACAGCATTGTCACAGAAACATGCCAGCAGACGGCCACCACTGTAGCAATGTTGAAGCAGATACTTGCTGCCGATGTCAATGGTGCATTTGGTAAGCCATGAGTATTTTCAGTGTTGTCGGATTTAAGTTGATATTTTGTTTGTCAGTCGATGGTTCTGGGTATCGTTTCACAGAGCCGCCAAGAGACCATAGCACTCTCTTTGCCGATAGCTCAATACATTGCTATGGTCTCTTAGTGAAACGATACCCTGGTTTATAGTTTTGTGTCACAGTAAGGTATTGATAAGACAGAGTTGAAATGATTGGATAAAATGGTGATGATCTTGGTAAAATATTGTTGATGGTGAAGTGTGTCAGCAAGTACCGTAGGATGTTTTGTCTTCTGGTGTTGATGTCTGTGGGTCTTGTGTTGATGTCTGTGGGTCTTGACTGTGCCGTCGGTATTTTCAAAAGACAAACATCAGTGTTTGTGAAAAGGAAATGAGGGAGAATGTTTTTCTTTCAAATATTATGTTGTGTTATTTGGGAAAATAGTACATGATTTTACGTTCTTGTAATAGAAGAATGTGATGATAATTTCACATATATTTTATTCTCTCATTGTATACAAATGGTATACTAGTAATGTCAAGGGATAGTATACTGTTAATTCTCTCACATGCTTGTAGCAAACGGATTCTGTCAAGAAATTGTGCCTCTGCATGATCCAGCAAGAAAAGGGTTAATGTTTAGATAATAATTGTTGATGTTGGGATGTAGTATACCATTGATGTCATACACCAGCAGTGATGTTATTTGGTTGAGGCATTATATACCATTGATGTTAAGATGTATATAAATAATGTGGAGACATTATGTTGAGATGTAGTAAGCAAATGATGTTGATATACGGTGCTTTAGTGTTAGTATGTATCTTCTCTAGCAGTATTTAGGTACTGTCTATACTATATTAATGTCAAGGAAAAATATACCATAACTGTTGATATCAAAACATTACCATTGATGTTGAGATGTAGTATACAAATGATGTAGTATACCCATTGATGTCGGCATACTGCTTGGGACGTTCAGTCCTACTCAGGCCGTAGTGTTATTGCTAGTGTTTAGATTGTCTTAACAACGGAAGCAATGACACGAGGCACAGTGAAGTGACGAGTGGCGGCCACTAGGGGCTGATGGGACATTTCCTCTTCCAGCAGCCAAATGGCGAATTAGTTCCTGCAGCTAGTTGAGTGTACTGCTAGCTAGGCTCCGTCTCCAGTGTACTGCTAGCTAGGCTCCGTCTCCAGTGTACTGCTAGCTAGGCTCCGTCTCCAGTGAGGATGTGTTGTAGGGCAAACAACATCTGAGCCTAGGTAAATACAGCACAGTTAAAACCAGTCTACGGTTAAAACCAGTCTGCGGGTATTCTTGGCAGTGAAGCTAGCGAGAGGAGATCTGACCGTTAAAGGTGTCTTCTTGAGATTCCTTCATGAGATTTGACATTTAATCGCTGGACATTTTCTTCCAATGAAAACATTTGATCTGTCAATGTCAGTTTTGAGATGCTTGCCCGAATTTATTGGGCGTTGGATGTGTTTTTTTCATCGATTGATGAGTGGTTCTTGGGATGTTGCCGCTATTATTATTAATTCTTTTTCAACCAGAAACTGTTAGATTGGTTTAGGAATCGTGGAAATAATGTAGTTCGTTGTCATTGTAAGCCATTTTTATGGGGAGGGATTCCTCCAATATCCGGCTTACGTTGTTATGATTGTTGATCGTGGCATTTGTACGAGATCCGAGTACAGTAAGCCGGTATCGATTGAAACACACTTGCATTCCCGACCTACATCACCCCCGACATAACTGGATAATTGGCTTCACGAGTAATGACCATATTGTATGCAATCGCTGGCTATATCTTTGTGATTTGAAAGGCAATTATCTTGCATGTATTGCTTGTCTTTGAACTCGAGTTGAAACAATCCAAAAAATCCATATGTTATCGGCCTATCTTCTGATGGGGAGTAAGATAATATAGGTTATATAACCGCACTACAGCATAGTAGTTATGAGCAGTATTTCCGACCTCGGACCATTCAGCCTCAAGTGACTGCTTACTTATATATTATATACTACTGTCTAGGTTTACATTGATAATGTTCAAGTTGATAGTCACCGGTGAATGAATATAGGTCAATATATTTACTTGTTAGGGAGACCATCTCACAACTATTTTTCCATTTATTTTAATTTTTCATATTGCATATATGCTCGTTTATCAACTCTTATCGCCATGCTATTTATTCATGATCTCACATATTGATTATGTAGATCTCAAACTCTTTATGTATACACTTGTAGTAATGATGTAATTTGTATTTGGGAAGTCTGGCTTTTGAGATGGTCCCTGGGTGTGATTACAAGGTCGTGTGACAGATATCTGTGTCACTTTTGCTGAAGATTCGTTCCTCCCAGGTCTGTAATGCAAATATGTAGGTAAATCAGGACAGTCGAGATCTCGGTGTCGTAATAATTGGTGAAAGTATTACAGGATTTATTTGATATTCATTCAAGTGAGAATGTGTGGTATTGATTCAGGTTCTACAGACAGGCGTGATTGAAATGTGTGACAGGAGTTGACAGGCGAGCTGACAGCTAATGAAATCAGACAATCAGATAGACCTGTTGATATTAGGTGATGGAATTTGTGAAAGTGATGTAAAGCCGTCTGTGATATTCATATTGAAGCATATTAAAAAATACATACATTTATGAAAGGCTTATCTTCCTTTCGTGGTCTGGATTGTTAATAACATTTTATTAAAAAAAAAGTGAAATGGTTCTTGACACCAAGATGTTCAGTAACCATGGAAACTATTAAATAAGTACTGTAAAGTTTAAAGGTACACTGCCTGTAGCTGAATCTATTATTCTTGAATAGACTGGCTAATTTTATTTTTGAAAATCATAATCTTAATTAGTAGAACTTATTAATCTTTCAGCATTCTAAGCCTATTTCAGCCTAATTATAAGTTCTACCTAGCTTTAATTACACTTGTTCTGGTTACTGTCAGGATCATAGATGCAAATAATACTGTTACTGCAGCATATACAGTGTCAACATGATTAGCATAATTAATATTTAAATTATTATTCTATTAATTCTTATTCTTCTTGCCCAGATTGCTGTGATGAAAAACTCTTAATTTAAAAAAAAAAAAAATCTTCTCCATGCTGATTCGTCACCTGGCCCAGATTACAAAACTTTTCTGAGTATGTTTTTATGATCAACAACATAACGTTATATAAAGTATAAAATCATACTCAGAAAAGTTTCGTAATGTGTTTTATATTACTTAGAACTATTTGTCTCCAGCATGGACATGCTTTAACTCTCGCCATGCTGGAGGCAACTGGACAGCTGTACCTGTGCCTATTCCAGCAGGGAGAGGGTTAAAAGCTAATATATTTGTCTAGAATACCTTGAAGTCAGACCTATGGTTGTGTGTTTTCAAGTCACTAAAGCCTCTTTAATATGATAAGCACGATTCCAAAAAAAACCTGCATGTTCCCGATGACCAGATTCTGATTCCCCACGACTACGATAATTGCCTTTGTATTGATGTCGGCAGAAACATGCTGGTTTCAATGTCTAATGTCTTTGAACTATCTAGATTCTTATCGATCACACATTGCAAGCTTTTTATTTCCACGTGGAAGCCAAGCTTGTGATGTTTATTTTTATTTATTTTTAATCCAAATATTTATGTAACTTCCGTCATGCTAGTGGTTACCGGATATGGCATATTGAGAAAAGATTAGCATGAATCCAGCAGTGATGTTAATTATTCATGAAAGAAAATTAAAATATCATTTATAGATCATGTCAAGTTATATCTAAATTTTTTTTTTTGGCGCAATTGTAACATTTAAGAACCTTCACATGATTTTTAATGTTTTCAATTTTACTGCATTTTATAAACTTGTACACAGTTTTAATGTTTTGAATTTTTATTTCTCTCCAGATTTTACCGCAGTATAATGCAGAGCCTTAAAAGAAGGCTAAGTTTTCGGAAGAAAAAAGACCACGTTCCCGAGTGCTCAAAACCCCACCAATGGCAGGAGGACGAGAAGAAGGTCCGAGACGGCACGTGCAGCTTCCAAGTCCGGGTACGTACCACGCACAACCATGCTCAGCCTGGGATTCGAACCCAGAGTTGATGGATTGTGAGTCTAACACTCTACCCACATGGCCAAAGGGGTAACCGTAAACACAGTCCGAGACCAGACCCCGAGGTTACGAAACGTTTTGAGTACGATTTCATGCTCAAGCTCAAATTTTATTTATGAACAAGACTTTGAGATGAGAATGAAAACGTACTCGGAAAAGTGTCGTCATCTCGGGGCTAGTAGGAGTATCATATAATGTGTGGGTGAAAGGTTCCTTCTGTGATGTAAAACATTAACTCATTTACTCGTATATCCCACAGCTACATGTATCTAAAACACTAGTCCATCTAGCTCTTGGATTTATTTCTTTTGAATACATGGTTCTCATGGAAATAGGCTCTCTGCTGGGAGCTTGAGTGTGAATAGTATAAGAAATGGGTTTAGGAATTGATTACCTATCGTGTAAGAAGAAAGCGATAATAATTCAGGAGAAAAAATCATTATGGATGTCTACAGAGTTGGGGTGGCGATGATGGTGTAGAAGTGGTTAATGCATTGGAGTAATAATAATCCAATCTAGCAACGGTTTTCAGGTTTAACCCTCTCCCTGCTGAATTAGCCACAGGCACTGCTCTTTATGACATCTCTGGTTGCCTCCAGCATGGAGAGGGTTAATCCAACCCAGGGGACCATTTATGTTCTGAACTGTGGCGAGGTTTGAGTGTTTTGCGTAGTACTAGTATACACCAGGGTAATTTTGATATTTGTGATCAATTACAAAATACATTTCATCCACAGTACTTGGGCTGCATCGAGGTTTTCGACTCCCGTGGGATGCAAGTTTGTGAAGAAGCTGTCAAGGCGTTGAAATCAGTAAGTAATATTACAGCCGACCTGTGCACACCTTGGCAAACATCATTGGCTGTCGTGTGAAAGCCAACAGATTCATTGGCTGTTACATGAATGCCAACAATTTCATTGGCTGTCCTGTCGGCAAGTAGCATTGCTTACGAGGACAAACATGTAACAGAAACACATATTTATGATATATTCACCGCTAGTCGGTCATTCATGTATATTACATGTCTGGGTTTTAGTTTATTTGAGCAAATATGTTGGTGAGTGGTGTAGCTGGATCTAAATTTATGTTAGAAATGGTCAGTGTAGGGGTGATCGCTTGTACAAAGCTAAGTTAGCTTCATTGTCCTTGTACAAAGCTAAGTTAGCTTCAGTTGTCCTTGTACAAAGCTAAGTTAGCTTCAGTTGTCCTTATTTGGAGCATCGTCTTGAAACAACGTCTTGCGGCTCACTACTTCTATGCAATGTTCAAAACTGCTATATTCGATATATTAACCCTCTCCCTGTGGGATTATGCACAGGCATTGCTCTAAGGCATCTCCAGTTGCCTCCAGCATGGAGAGGGTTAAGCAGCCTGTTCGAAGCTATAAACATCCCTGAGCTGGTTGACTGACAGCTGATCAACATTTTTTTATCAACTCCTGGTAAACCTACTCGGATTTATTTTAATGTGGAGGTGTTTTCAATTTTTAAATGAGCCTGCAAGATCCTCTGAATATAAGCTTACAAATCCCCCGGCAATATTAGAATGTAAACATGTAGTCGTGCCAGTCACCGCACATAATGTTATTCAGTATGCTGTGTATACTTTTTATGCAGCAAGGGGACACAACTCTAATACCACATGTCGATCACCTAGGGGCTGCTCCTTTCTAGCTGTTCTGTCTGTACTTTCTGTCTGACGTATGCACAGTTACCAAGGATCAACACAGTCGGACATAAAGTACAGACAGAACAGCTAGAAATTAACAACCCCCTAGAGTATCAATTTTTTTTTATTGGAAGCATACACTGCATCTAAATACGTATCCCTTTGAGTCAATTATCTACACACTGTCGGTCGCATACTGCGAGACCATTTTGCACTGAAGCTAAGATGACTTTCTAAATGCTATGGTGCCCCAAGACACCAGCTGGTAGTAGCCGTGCAGGGGCGGATCCAGACTTTCAGGTTAAGGGGGGGGGGGGGGGGCCCCCC
>JAVCKX010087409.1:0-12940 GCA_034780695.1 Lepetodrilus gordensis | reverse complement strand
GCGCAGTGGTAGAACGTTGGACTTCGGAGCCAAAGGTTCCAGGTTCAAATCCTGTCCCGGGGGGCCCGGCATCAATGATGCGATATTGATAGGATGCACCGACTGTAGAGTGGCAATGCAGTCAGTACCAGCCGGTGCTCGCAGGTTTACTGCAACATTCAGCACTACGGATGTTTCTGGTTTCCTCCTACCCTAAACTACTGACAAAGTCGTGATGTTAGTGAAAGATTCTAGAAAGCGACTTTAAACCCCAATTAAAAAAAAACACACTATAATATAATATAATATAACTATAATATAATATAAATACCACCCTTATTAGTGATCCCTAGCAAACTTTGAGTACCGGTAAGTTGTATTGAGACTAAATTGGAAGTATATTTCCACAATATCTAGATTTATTATATTGCATTATTGGGTTTGCTGCGATCTTAAATAGACTAATATAGGGGGATAAGAATGACCATTATTTCTTCCTCTCGGCTATTATGGAGTATTATTTAGGGTCAAATGAATGTATACTGATCCATTCACCTGGATAACAATATGGTATGTGAATTTGTATTGCCTCCACTCAATACTAAACTCATTTGAGTAAATGAACATTATTATAATTGTAGCCGTGTGTGATATAAGATGCTCATGGACTACTGGTTTGGACCAGCATAGTTACTTACCCCTTTGGCACAGTCGGTAGAGTGTTGGACACGCAATCTAACGACAGTTTGAATCCCAGGATCAGTATGATCCTCAGGCTTGTGTTTCATGAAAGGGGTGTATATTTACGCCGGACATAAAGCACGGAGCAGGGATTTACATGTGCAGGGATGCAGGGATTTACATGTGCTCCGTGCTTTGCGTCCTGATATATGTCCAGCGTAAAGTTACACCCCTTTCGTGAAACACAGGCCTGTTTCATAATTATTCTTATTTTTATTCTTTTTGTTGTTGTGTTTGTTGTTGTTGTTGTTGTTGTTGTTGTTGTTAGTGGTGATGCTAATATTAATGTTAATATTAAATGAGATCCATGCAATGGCTCAAATCTATTCAAATTTCATATTGACCTATATTGACCAATGAAGCTCATCGATGCCATCATTAGTAATCTGTTGTCATTGTGAATCTTGTAATATACGAAGGTCATGTAGAGGTCAGTTTAATGTACTGTTAGTTCTATCGGTATTGTGTTTTGAAATAAATACGATTTCTGAAATATATTTTTTGGTAAATGCCCTTTTCAATATTGACATTTATGCAGTTGTCATGTACACATTAAAGCATTATAAAGTATCTTTAGAGTAATTTGATGTACTATTTTTTTTATACCACAAATCTAGATGTTACTAGAAATGAACATGGCACTTTACCACACTAAATTCTTTATATGAGTAAAAAGTATTTTTGCAAATTTACCATACTAGTAAATCTTTGATATGAGTAAAATGTTTTATGTCATTTGCAAATGACATAAAGCCAGGGGAGAAACAACTTTAGTATTCTGTATGATTACTTCTAAAGCAGTTCCATCATTCCTTTGATATTTAAATATCCTGGTAGACATAATGGACAAATCTATTTATGTTCCCCATTCTGCCAAATCAAAACACCTAAAGTACCATAAAATCTTTAGCAGACAAATTGATGAAAACTGAATTACATATTGACCCTGTTTTCTGGACTGAATCTGTCAGTCTGGCCAGGGAAATATAAGTAAAAAATAGATGACCGCTGGCTTCACAAAGATACTTTAGTCAGAGGTAGTTTTACTCGATTACCTTGGACTTTCACCTCAGCATTAAGTCTAACCATCTCTAAAATGTCTGCTCTTTTATATAGAAAGTAATACCTTTGGTGAGGATTGTATTTGCCATTTTACAAGTAAAATTTGCCCGTGCAATTGCGATATTTGTATATGTTCTCGTAGGATACAGAATGACTTGTGTACGATTTGTGAAAGGACTCGATGTACCTGCGTTATATCATCACACCAGACATTGTTCCCAGCTCAGAACCAGTAGCAACCATTCAGACAGATATCGACTCGTTGATCTATTTTGTCCATCGCTCCGGAATACCCCCACTGCCCGGCGTCGTCTTTACATGCCTGCAACTCCTTTCATGCAAAATACATCCACTGACCAACATGTCGAGTAATCACGGCTTGACCGAGCCCTGATGAAAGGGCCAGCATCAAGCCAGGCAGTGGACGGTGGGCAGTGGACGGCCAGCATAAACAAGAGAAAAATCAATGACCGAATGACCGGCATGAAGGTTTGGGCAGAAAACTGGGAGAAAATGTAATAGCTATTGGTCCGGGGTGATTGGAATGCCATGGCGGGGAGCAGGGGCCACTCGTGATATTAAAGTATGCAATGTGGCTGGAATTTCTCGTCCGCCGAGAGTTCAGAGTCGAGTTATTGCATATGGAAATTGCCCGTGGACATTTTGAAGGACACATGTAGAAAATGGTTTAGACTCGATAACGAGGAATGAGAGATTTTATGCATTGAGGGAATACTTTGAAAAACATCATCATTGCAACTAAACAGTTCTTGTGCGGGATTATCAGAAATAAATTATATCTTTATTGTTTATGAAACTGAATCGTGCCACATCGGATGAAATCCATTGGCATGTTCAAGGGGAGATAATTCAAATTTCATCGGCTTGACACTACTATTCCGCATATGAATTCCATTATAATATTCTATTTAAGTGTCTTTTTTGTTGTTGTCTGCCTACAATAATCTATGAGTGCATGTAATGTTTAAATGTTTAAATAAGTATCGCTGATAGCTGCAACCTCTCTATCTTATTGATGTTTCAGTAATGATTCTATTTTGTTAAGTTGCAATTAGTTGTAGTGGAATATTTTTCTGGTTCACATTGAGATCAGTATAGTCTCCCATCCAAGAGAAAACAATATCTGGACGGTCATCAAAGTGCAATGACTGATTAGTATCTGTTCATAAAGTACACAAATAAATGTGTTTTAATTAATCTTATGTTTTGAAGTTCAAACTTCTAAAAGGTTAGCTAGTTTGTAGTTTAGATTAAATAAGTCTGAACTTACTCTTTTACTCCCTGTCTAGACGGAATTAAATGTTAGGGAGGAAAAAAGAAAAATCAGATTAAATTTGTAATCTTTTCAACTAACTAGATTACCGGTGTGTCATATGGGTGATACTACGTATGTCTGTCAGTCTCAAAAGTCAAGCGCAATGATGCTCCATTGATATACGAGGACGAGGTTTACAATTCGGATTAGAACCAGCTCTATGTATTGGGCCCAAGGATATGGCAGCATTATTAGGTCGGTGCCGTGCATTCCTGGGAAGGTTATTGTTAGTGCATGGACTTTACTATTACTACTAGATTATTCAATATTGTAAGAACTCTAGTTAATGTTATAAAAGTTGTCTGTTTACCTACATACACCATGCTGATCCCAGGGCTACATCTCTGATATTGCTGACACAGGGTATACCTCTATCGCTGATAATGCTTGTATGACATACATCAATTATCTGATAATGTTGATCAAAGACACACATCTATCTCTGATAATGCTTGTATGACATACATCAATTATCTGATAATGTTGACCAAAGACACACATCTATCTCTGATAATGCTTGTATGATATACATCAATTCTCTGATAATGTTGACCAAAGACACGCATCTATCTCTGATAATGCTTGTATGACATACATCAATTCTCTGATAATGTTGACCAAAGATGCACATCTATCTCTGATAATGATTGTATGACATACATCAATTCTCTGATAATGTTGACCAAAGACACACATCTATCTCTGATAATGCTTGTATGATATACATCAATTCTCTGATAATGTTGACCAAAGATGCACATCTATCTCTGATAATGCTTGTATGACATACATCAATTCTCTGATAATGTTGACCAGAGGTGCACATCTATCTCTGATAATGCTTATGCTCAAGATATACCTCAATTCTCTGATAATGTTAATCCAGGTTATACCTTTCTATTTCTGATAATGCTTATGCTCATAATGTTGACCAAAGACAGACATCTATCTCTGATAAAGCTAAACCATGATGACACAAATGATGAAGCTAATATGGGTGGGTTGTAGCACAATAGTAGAATGTTTGGACTTTGGAGCCAAAGGCCTAGTTATAAATCCTGTCTCGGAAGTCTGGCATCAATGTTTACGAAAGTTACCTTTCCAACGCAATCTGCCAGTCATGATAATGATGCGCTGTCTGTACCATGGCAATGCAGTTATCATCCTTGGTCTGTCAGTACCAGCAAGTGCTCGCAGGCTTACTGCAACATTCAGTGCTATGAATGTTGCGGGTTTCCTCCTGCGATAAACTGACAAGCCATTATACAAGTGAAAGAATCATGAAAGTGACTCCAAACCCCAATTTAAACAAGAAAGAAAGAAAAAGAAGATCATGCTAAGCCAAGGAGGTGTTGAGGATAGTAGTGGGGGTTGGAAGTAAATGTATTTCAGTTATTGAAGTCTGTCTACTGCTATAGAAGACATATATGTACAGGGACTCTCTATGGCCTTCCAAACATCCCAATAACAGCTCAATGGAAAGCTATTCTGCCTTGATCTTTGATGTGCTTGACATGGTGAATTTCCACTACTGTACCCTTTGCAATATGTTATTTATTTATTGCTTAACATTGCCATGTGAATCTTTCAGCCATATTGCGATGATGAATAGCTCCTTAATACTCATTCAGTAAACTAAACGGACATTTATTCCAAAACTATAAACCTACTGATGCGTTTCTTTTGTTGGGAGGTATGCATTGAGAAAAAGTTGATTTTAATTCTCGTACCGTTTTCAATGTTGCTTTTATATGGTAAATTTTGTCGCAGGTTGGAATAAATCCTCATAATACAACTCTGAGTTGTCGCCATACACCCTATGCTAATCCCAACTATTACTTTTCAAGCAAAGGCAATCTCGTGATTAGATAGGCCCAGTTTGAATAATGAATAGGTAATGTCTGTATTAAATAGCGGTTTCTTTCATCATATTTATTCATGTAAAGCCAAAGTAAATTATTGATTAAAAAAATAAATCCTGTTTGATTAAAAGTGAACCACTATAGAGGATGAATTTTTGATTATAAACCGAAAGACAGACTCGTTATGAAATCAAATTGAGTCCATTAATGTGCACTGCAAGCAAGGTTTGTGAAGAGAATTCTAACAAGCGGTTTCGAGCTGCGGGCTAAACAATCTGTTTAATCGTGTTTTGGTCTATCGTCACCTGATCCCAGTCCAACTGTTACCTGCCAACTGTAATCACCATGGTAATTACTTATATCACTAGGTATCAAAATTTATAAGTTCAATCCCATTTGAACATTGGCATTCATAACAGGATGTGTATAATCTGTGTTTGCCTGGATCCAATGAATCACGATCAATTTCATACATATTTTGTTGCACTGTGTGAGATCAACACAGATTGTTAGTGTAGGAATAATTTGTTTTTACAGCTTTCACATCCTGGAAATAGACATTGTAAGGAATCAAATTTAAGAAGTTCTTTGAAGGAATTATCAATCACAGTCGAAAACATCAAAGACATTTGAATCGGCAAAGTTGCCATCGTCTCTTTCAGAACTTCTACGATTGGATTAAGTTCAATCGTGATAAATGAAATAATTGAAAGAAACAACACTGATGTGATGATAATCGAGAACTCGGTTTAGATGCCGTGCAATATAAAATGAAGATTATGAAATTTTCATGAATTGAAGTGTTAGAAATGCAATAACTTACATCCACTACCGACTGCAAACGTTTGTGTTTATTTCCTATTGTGAGTTTTGTAACGCGTACAGAATTAATGCCCTTTTATGTTCTTATTGTAATTGCTTTGAAATTTAACCCATGGCTGTTGCTCTATTTTGATGTTTAGTCTAATGGAAAGATGAAGGAATTTAAAAGCTTTAGATGTTGAAATATTGGGTGTGAAATTCAATTGAAATAATTCTGCCATTCAGATCTTTTTCTAAGCAAACACCAGCTTCTCTTAAAAGAGTTTGATGAATTTGAAAATTATCTGACAGACATCAGTGGAATAGGATAATTATCTCAATGTACAACATAAATTCTCTTTCTGGCTTCAACAGAAACAATTCCAAACTGGAAAATGAGCTTTTGTGGGCTACTTTCCACATCCTGTGTGTTATGAGTAGCTTTAAGTGTCAGGAAATAAAGCATTGGCTGTAATTGCGATATAAACTGTCTGCGATACAGACAGCTGGCCATATAGCTCATATAATTACAAGGATCCATTTAGGCAATAAATAAATATAAAAATTATAGTTAAAGACTTCACACTGAAATATGACCAATTTTCCCAACTCAACGTTATTGATTCGTTTTTATTTAAAAATCTGTCTGCTTCAATTGAAAAGCACCAACAGTTATAAATGGTGTATGTCAGATGATGTAACAATGTTGAAGCTGATACTTGCAATTGGTGTTTTCAATTTATGAATGCATGGTCAGAATCGCGGATTCTGGTTTTGATGACGCTAGGGCATCGGCGCAAGAATCGTGGTGCCCATCTTGGCGACCTTCAGAAGAAGAATTGACATCAATGATACCGCCGCTGATGAAATGTTTTCTGCTTTTTCAGATGAGGAGCCGACTGCCACACGAGCTGCAGACTCCACGTCACAGGCGGGAGAACAGGAGATGTAAGGAGCTTATGAAATACCATATAGTCACATCTCATTGGTTGTTAAGATACTTAGCCAAAACAATGATGGCTGGTGACCTTGTGTAGTGATATTGATTTGAAGAAACAATTAACCAACATATTGTTTTATAATTATCATTGGACAAGAATGAGTGTGACATTCACTGGCTGAAACCTAGTTTGAGGTTTATCATTAGATATTATTTGGTATGAAATTTGTCATCGGACAATACCTAAGTTTGATATTCATTAGATAACAACTAGTTGGACATCAATCATTAGACAACAATAGTTTTTAATTCATCATTAAGTTGGACATTCATCGTTAGACAACAATAGCTTTGTTGGAATGACATTCATCATTAGACAGCAACTAGTTGGACATTCATCATTAGTATATAGTTTAATATTCACCAATTAGACTCGTAAGACAATGCATCATTTGGCATTCAACATTAGGCAACAATTAGTCGACATTGGTCATTGACCACCATGTTAGAAAGCAGGGCTAATGCTTCATCTATTAGGGGTTTTACGTCCAAGTCCAGCATAGCTGATATTTAGCGGACGGGTAGGGCTAATACTTATATCTTTCTTCTTGCAGCCATGCCGTGACCGGGAGCAAAGGTCAGGTAAGTTTGAAGCATGTTTCTACTCGTGGGTCACGGTGTCTCCTCAACATCGCCCAGCTCCAATATGATCCAAGCTCATTCCACAGCATTACATTTAAAAGGGTCCTAGTTATTGGTTAGAGTTCTCAAATGATATAGATCCTGGCTTCTCCGTGACATGATCCCCACTTTATGACAGATAAGACTTTGATGGATCAGTGCCAGAGATTGTGTTGCACCTCTAAATAGCCCGGGCCAGGCCTCTGATCAAAGCAACACTCCATCAATTGTTTCTCAACAATCCGGCCCTCAGTCTGAAGGACCAATTAGATAGTACCATGCCTGGTTGTCTGTCATTTCATATGAGTCAACTATTATGGCTTCCCTTCCCTAGCAATTGTTACTGTTTGTAATAATGGGGGGGGGGGTGTATTTTCTCTCAATGCAACAGTGAACTAAGGTTAAGTACGAGTCCAAATTGTCTGTTTCAGACGGCCGGGGATTCCGATGGCGAATGGAGACAGCCTCCTCCAGATTACGGCAGCGAGTACGAGGAAATAGAGGTGGAGGAAGAAGTGGAGGTCACGGACGATGAGGAGTTTGAGTTTGTTGAGGTGGAGGAGGAAGTTGAAGAATGCGAGGGGGTAGCAGAAGGTGGAGAAGAAGTACAGGAAGAAGCTGATGGGATGTGGGTCGGGGACACAGGAGACAAAGAAGGAGGAAGAGAAGAGGAAGACATGGAGAAGACCATCGAGGAGGAGGTCGCCGAGCAGGTGGCAGAGATGGATGCCGATGACGCCGGGGTCATCATCCCGATGCTGACACAGAACCAGATGGAGCTTCTGGAACTGGAGATGAGAGCCAGGGCTATCAAGGCCATGCTGAAGAAGCACCAGCAGCCAGCCAAAGAATGATCTCAGTTCCAATCAGCAGGTGGACAAATAATTGTCTGTTCCGATTGGCAGCCGGCAAGGAATGATCTGTTCTGATCAGAAGCCGGCTAACAAATTATCTCAGTTATTGTCAATGCTTCCAGGGTAATGTTTTGAAGAAGATGCTTTGTTGGATTGTCATTGTCGGAGATCTTGCTTGGTTGGAGATCCTGCTTGGCTTGACTACCCAAATATACCAAAAGACTAACATTGGTAGATTAAGGAATGATATCAGGGGCGCGTTCAAAGACGCAAGCGGCTTGCAAGCGGCTTACCAAACTAGCCACTGTCTCAAGAGTCGTATGAAGCGTACATGGGACAGGGAACCAGTTTAGCTAAGCGGCTTACTCAGCTCTTGTTTTGGTCATTACCTCCACCGTATTTTTATGGTGCTTTTTTATTTTTTATTGTGAGGGAGGTGTTGGTAGGGTATGGTCACGAAGAGATAATGTATGAACATTGGAACGATTACACTGAGCAAATGAAACTTGTGACATGTCACATGTAGCAGTGTGAGTTTGAATCCCAGGATCGGCAGTGGTCCTGTTACACTTGTTCAGTTGTTCCTTACACGTGGAGTGGATTCCGAAAGCATTACATCAGAAAGTTCAAGGACGTCCATGTCTTGGTGGAGTGGCACACTGTACAAGGTGTCACTGTACAAGTTATTCTTTGGCCTCCATCGGTTTCTGGGTCGGGATGTAGCGCAGTGGTAGAACGTTGGACTTCGGAGCCAAAGGTTCCAGGTTCAAATCTCGTCCTGGGGGCCCAGCATCAATGTTCGCGAAAGTTACCTTTCTGACGTGATATTGATAGGATGCACTGACTGTAAAGTGGCAATACAGTTATCATCCTTGGTCTTGTCAGTACCAGCTGGTGCTTGCAGGTTTACTGCAACATTCAGCGCTATGGATGTTGCGGGTTTCCTCCTGCCCTAAACTGACAAAGTCGTGATATTAGTGAAAGATTCTAGAAAGCGACTTAAAACCCCAATTTAAAAAAAAAAGAAAAAACACATCGGCTTCTATTGGAACCTTTAGGTATCCATAAGTGACCACTATCAGACCGTGATGCAATGTGCCCTCCAGTGCCAGACTAGTTTTCTTCATTACTTCATGTGACTGACTTGGACTGGCGATGGAGCAAGATGTTATATATACTACTCAAAACTTGCTAGGGATCACTATTAAGGGTGGGTATTATATTTTTCGGCATGGGTATCACACAAAAACTAAAAATGGCATGTATTTAACGATAGTTGTATTTCATGAATTTCATTGGTGTATACCAAATTTGAACAATAGGTAACACACATTATGTCATCAAAGAACAAAATCTCCAAAAATGGAGGTTGCACAATGTTACTGCAGGTCATGAAAAATGTCCCAAACAGTTCAATTACCAGCAGCAACAACTGTCAGTATCTTGTGTGTGATTGGGGCCCTAGTGGGGTTACCCATTTAGTGTAAATAAATATATTTCAATATGGAGTTGTTGAATAATTTGTTCATACAAAAATGGTACGATCCTTAGCAAACTTTGAGTAGTATACTTGCAGTCTTGTCAAAGTGGTTACATGATCAAAGAAATGGTATCCATGGTACCTGTCAGGCCTACGTTGAGGGTACCATGAGACCTGTCCTGTATGAACCCAGTAGTGTGGGCTCGGAACTGACATTGAATTGAATAGTACATTGATGTTCTTAATTGATTGCTTGTTTATGGTACAAGTTGAAGTTATTTATTCAATCATTTTTATTCATGTTCCTTTTTTTTTTAAATTGCAGTAATACTACACATTGGAAGTGTTGTCAAACACTAACTCACTCACTTCACAATACATCAGCTCACTCATTCTATATTAAACATCATATCATTCATTCATTCAGTCAGTCATTCAGTTAGTCAATAATAATTACCATCATATCGTCAACATTCACACTAATTTCATATTAACTCTCTCCATGCTGAAGGCAACTGGAGATGCCCTAAAGAGTAGTGACTGCCTAATCCAGCAGGGAGAGGGTTAAACATCATTCATTCACTCACTCACAATTGCAATCTTGTCATCAACATTCCACAAATGCACATACTTTACTATGTCTACAACACAGTCACAGTCATATGTCATTACCAGTCTGTCAGAGTAGTCCTGCATGTATTTGCGAGAGAGAAAAAAATAGTCTAGGAAAATCTCATTTAAACGATGAAAGTTTTATGTACATGTATATTGCCTTTCATTTAAGAGGTGACATTTTCACGCCATTGATGGATTGTTCGGAGATGCCTGGAGGTTATATAGCATGTACGTATGGATGACGGACGATCCTGCTTTGTCAACATGTGACTGTGTCATTGTAATATTAAAACAAATGTGCCATTACTATTCCTCAAGCGTTATTTGTTTCTCATTTCTGTGCATTCGCATTCGCCATTTGACAGCTATGTGTGCAGATCTATTATTTCGATGTATTTTATGTTTGTAAGCAGTTTGTTCAGAAGATTTCATTCATTGTCTAACTTCCAAGTATTGCTTTTGAATAATTATCATAAAGTGGTGAATAAAGATAAGACTATCTTTCAAATTTCCATTCTTGTTTTAATTTGTCGTATATCAAAAGAGGATTGAAAGTGCTGTTAAAACGAAAAGTGAAGAATGTTTATTGTCATGGCAGCGTTATAAAAGATATAATTTTAGTTTCTGTTTTCCGAACTACTGTATGGGTGAAAGATTCCCTCAGTGACGTTAAACTCCATAGTCACTCCCTCGCCGAACTACTGTATCGGTGGCATGATGGATACTGCCATGACTGGTGACGTTACATTGTACAAGTGACTAGGTACATGGCTACAAATAGTGTGTCAACCTGTCCTTCAAATAACTTTGATTTATTAATGAAAATACGAAAATTCTACACTTCCGTCATCTTGAGTAAAAGATGAAAGCTTGGGTTGGTGCCTCGTATCTAGGTACATCCTTGAACATAAACGTAACTAGTATTGTAACAGACATAATCCCCTGTCATAGGGTTACCTATATTTGCCTCACTCATTCATACTCTGTCACTCACTCACCCACTCACCGTCACTCGCAGGCTGATTGCTTCGGTTTCTGTCCCCAGTTTTAGCAGACCTGAGCTACTACAGCATTTAAAGTCATCAGTTACCTGGAACTATCTTGGCAATACAATTAAACTACAACATTTTGTTAAATAATGTACTTAACTTGAATAAGTATTTTGGATTCATGTTAGCCGTTCCTTACTTTTTTAATTGAGCTTAGATTGGAAGTTATCCTATCCATAAATGCTACATAGTGTGTTGCATCTTTATTTTTTTTAAAGACATTTATTTATTTTGGATTTGTTTAGCCGTTCACTTCCTTTTATTACTGAGCATACATTGGAGCTGGTATTATCCTATCCATGTATGCTATGTAGTGTGGTGAATTTTAAAGACATTTATTACAGTAGACACAACTATACATAATAAACAGATACGGTAGTACATATATAGGGTTGGGAATAATACGAACATTGTTGTGTTGCATTTAGCACATTCCATGCTGGAGGCAACCAGAGATGCCATAAAAAGTTGTATCTGTGTCTAATCCATCAGGAAGTGGATTAAGAGATTACAGGTAATTGAAATGCTGAAATTATTAAGAAACGCAAAATCAAATAGAAATGCAAATGGGAACTTTTCGTAATTCATATCCAACATTTTCTCCACAAATAATGAAGCCTGGAACATCGGTGAATTGATCATTGGATGATACCTGAAGATCAGATGGCAAGTAAATTACTGTCCGAGCCAGCGCCTAAAAGAAACTCGTTTTGAAATGGCAACATGGGCCATCCATTTTTTTCATAACCTCTTCATTGACCTCGACTAATAACCGCAAAATGCAATCAGACGAAGGCACTCCCATGAGGTCAAATATATTGGGTCTTAATGAAATTCAATTAATATTTCCATCAGTAACTCAGGAAGTAACCTTGACATTGAATTTTCCATGCGACGGTCGTACACATTTATTCATAGATTGGCTACAAGTACGAAGTTAATTTCATCGTTGTGGACCTTGATCAATTTTTTTTTTATGAATTCTAATTAAGATTTACATTTAAAGTGGTAGGATATTAAAATTCCCTTTAATCGTGTTAATACAACCTTTGATATGAATTTTGAAGAAAGAAATTAAATGAGTAAAATATAAATATATATGAGATTATACATGTCTGTGGTATGAATCAGATCGTGAATCTATTCATCACAACTTTAATCCACAGACAAATCAAATTCAGACTAGTACAAAATAGGGTTAGATGAATTTCATGGCATTTCTGCACTGGGGTTATTTATGTTTAGTAACTTGAATTTACTCCCGTCTTCCTCACTATCTTATGCATTTATGAAGTGTCCATCCAAATTATGTTATTTTAAAGAAACTACTGTAGAGTGAATGCAACATTTATCTTTTAAGAATGTCCAACAAAATGTTGATAACAAATCTATGGGTGAGTTAAGATTTTACCTTCTTTTTGCTAACACCATAAACAATATGCACCTCATGCACAAATCTCAAAGTGCTAACACCACCCACAATATGCACCTCATCAACCCTACCCACAGGGTAAAAAATAAATCTCTATGTGCTAACACC
>JAVCKX010087298.1:0-12947 GCA_034780695.1 Lepetodrilus gordensis | reverse complement strand
TCCACATACAGACACCAGACTGCCGGAGTCCACATACAGACACCAGACTACCGGAGTCCACATACAGACACCAGACTGGATTCCACATACAGACACCAGACTACCGGAGTCCACATACAGACACCAGCTACCGGAGTCCACATACAGACACCAGACTACCGGAGTCCACATACAGACACCAGACTGGAGTCCACATACAGACACCAGACTACCGGAGTCCACATACAGACACCAGACTACCAGAGTCCACATACAGACACCAGACTACCGGAGTCCACATACAGACACCAGACTACCGGAGTCCACATACAGACACCAGACTGCAGGAGTCCACATACAGACACCAGACTGCCGGAGTCCACATACAGACACCAGACTGCCGGAGTCAACACAAGCCGGTCTGAGTCAGTCCTTGTGCCTGTGTTAGCATCAATGCCTTATCAGTACTTCACACCTCAGCAGCTTATCCACAGTGTAGATGTAGTACTACTACTACTACTACTCCTACTACTCCTACTACTACTACTACTACTACTACTACTATTACTACTAATAATAATCCTGTAGTAGTAGTAGTAATAGTAGTAGTAGTAGTAAAGTAGTAGTAGTAATAATAATAATAACAACAACAACGATAATAATAATAATAGCAATAATAATAATAATAATAATAATAGCAGTAATAATAATAATGGTAATAACAATAATACTGGTAGCAATAACAATCATAATAATAAAATAGCAATAATAACAATAATAGTAATAATACTAATAACAACATCAATAATCGCAATAACAATAATGATAATAATAACAATAACATCAATGCTAATAGTCATAATAATGGTAATAACAATAATATTGAATCATTTTATGTGTACAAAGAATAATATATTATTATGTTAGTCGATGGACCAGTGTGCAATCACTACCTTCTCCTCAACACCCTGGAGATTATTCCACCTATGGTGTGACTTTACAGCATTAATAACATTGCTATGTTACACTCAGCATCAAAGCCAAGACATTGACATTCAGGAATTATGTAACAGACACATAGTCTATGAGCCAGATTAAAAATGGATCCATCTGAGGTCGCAATTTCTAGTCATATTTTTTGTTAATAGGTGATCTATGTAGATGCTGTCAATATGTGATAACACTTTAAGATGAGTAGCTTAAGCCTGCTAATTAGCATAAACAAGATGGCCACCAATGAAAAATTAGATGATTAGTCTGGTTTTTGATTGAACTAATGCTTTACTTCACAGCGGAATATCTCACCGAAGGCAACGAAGGCATTTAATGGAACTATTAAGATTGCTACTACTTTTTTTCATCCCTGACGTAATTGGATGAAATAGCAAACAGAGATTGTGTTTGATGGAGATCCAGGCATCAGGGCATAGATATCTATCTGCCTTATCTGTAGACTTCATCAAGACCTATTGCATTCAGAAAAACATTTTAACCTGATTGCAACTTTCCATCTTCCATGGGGATTTAGAGTGGTGTGGAACTGTAATTTCTAGTGCCTTAGAGCTATATATTCCAGAGGTGTGGAGCTTTAAATTGTATTGCCATAGAACGTTTAATTCCAGTGGTGTGGAGCTTTAAATTTCAGGTGTCGAGCTTCATATTCCAGTACCATAGCACTTTAAATTCTTGTACAATGGAGCTTTATATTTCAGAGGTGTGGAGCTTTAAATTATTGTACCATGGAGCTTTATATTTCATAGGTGTAGAGCTTTAAATTGCAATCTGGGAATGTTCCGTGGATCCTCAGTGGTTTGGACAGCGAACATTTCCCTGGAAAGCTATCTGGACATTCAATTAACGCTGTGGTCAAATATTTGCATTTGTCCACAGCCCATGTGACTGCTCAATCTATCTCCCTCACTTAAGAGGAAGTTGCTAAAATTTTCTCCCGAGATTTCGTCTTCTTGCACGTTATTTCAATTATTTTATCATCATGATACTTTTTTATTTTCAGTATCTATAGCATATACATGTATTATTATATTCATGAATTTTTATTTAAAAAATAATGACCACCTGGTAAATTAAAAGTTCATATTCTCACAGAAATCAGGTTACTATTATTATTCACATGGGTTTTTTTTAAGTAATATATACATGTACTTATCATGTATATTACATTCATGAATTTTAATAAATGTTTTCTTGGTGCATTGTAAATTAAAAGTGGCACTAAGCACTAATATAAACACTAAAACGAAATATTCATGTCTTACAGGAATACCTACTATAAAATGTCTCTAAAAATTCATGACAAACATTTTTTATAAGCTTGTATTTGATCTTCAAAGATATAGAAATAATCCATCATCACAGACATGCATCAGGCTTTTTATTTCTTTCTTTCCAGTCATATTTATTATGAAAGACTATTTAAAGTACATGGCACCCGAATGCACCGATGCCGTCTTCAATGTCTGATGATGCTGTTTGGTATGATTTCCCCGAGCATGGCTGCACTAGCTGGGTAATAGCAGTACTTAACTGACAGAGATCAGCCCAGTGGAAGGAATTCCTACCAATATAAAATAATCAATCGCTTGCGGAAAAATGTACAGCTTTAAAAAAAAACACTTGGTGAGTCGCAACTTAAATTCATATTCTTAAAGTTTATTTTTCAGAATTTTAGATCAATTTAAGAATATGATATTTTTATCGTTAAGCAATTTAAAAGGATGTAATATTTTTTATTGTTAGCTAAGTTTAAGAACATCACAATGGTCAAGAAAAGTGTCATTCTGATCACATGGTTATGATATGGCAGTATTTCTATTTTGATACTTAATCCAAAATGCACTCCAAAATGCACTCAAATACCGTAGTCCCTTCTAAATTCCACAGATCAGCATTTTTATCATAAGTATCTCACAGAAATAGAAAATACAGGAGATTATTTTCTCCTTTTTAGACATGGAAGTTCCAGATACATTTGGCAAAGCAAAACTAGTCATCTACAGTGTCAAATATTTTATTTTTAAATTTACTAATCTGACTGTTTTTAATTTATCTTCTTTGAAACATGTACTATTCTGCATTTACATATTTTCTTAATATTCAAAACTTTGCATTGAATTGACGTATAAGAAATATTAGTGTGCACATCAGATAACCCCTGGTAACAGTGCTATATATAGCAATAGTTATAACTCCTGTACATGCATACAAATATACTTATCTATATAAACGTAAAGTAGTCTACACTCACACCACATAGACATTTGTCATCATTTCATCGAGACTATAAACACAGCGCTAATTGCTCTACACATAGCAATAAGATTATTCTGTGGAACGGAAGCCTGTATGTTCATTGTCAAATTCCAGTTCTCGCTGCATTAATTGAATAACGGTTCCACCAAGTAGGGATTCAACCTCCGCTTCAATCAAAATTAAATCAGTCGGAATTAATCTCTACCCATCACAACTTGCCCATTTCAAAATCAAGGACTTTGTTTTGCAACCCTAATTATTCTTCCAGAGTTTACTAATGATAGAAACAGTATTGTACAAATAATTATTAACTTATTTGCAATGTTGGTAATTATCATATATCAAAGGCACATTGTTACAATTTAGTAGCAACATTTGAATAGTAAGATTTCCTTGTTATTTCATATTTATCCCATGTTCTAAACCTCAGAATAAGAAAATATAATGTATGAAGTTAACCTCAATTCAATTTCATTTTCATAATTAAGTTCCTTATTATTACAAATAAACACATTTCAAAGTTATTTGGCTTGTGTGCTTGTACTATAAATACAATTGAAACAAGAACTAGATGTTTTGCAACTGTCCCTAACCCAATGAATGTGTTATTCTCAATGAAAGTATATGTACTTTGCAATATTGCTTAGTACAATTTAATATAATTATTACATGACTGTAATATTTAATAGCAATACATTTTAATTTGTTGATTTATGAATATTAATTGAGTATTTATTGATAAAATGACTGGTTTATAAATTGCCTCTAAAATTAAAAGTGACTAGACCTCAGTCATCAAGTATTTGTCTTAGGTCTGATATAATGTGGGATGAGAAACCACAGCAACTACTGTATGTGTATTTCTGTAAGACTTGTAGGCCAAGGCTGATGCTGATTATAAGGATAATATCTGCACAGTGGAATAAAAAGGAACTTCACATTTTGAACCCAGTATTCTGAATTCTAATAGTGCATATTAACACCAATTCTTATAGTGCATATTTACAAAAATTCTTATAAGAGCATATTAACAAAAATGTCATCAGCTTTACAAGTTCTCAGCATTTATTAGTGAAGCACTTTAAAGTTTATATTGATTTTCAGCTTTCACAGTACCGCAATAGCTAGAATATTTTGAGCTGCTGTTTGCCAAAGTAGTGTATACATATGCAAATGAGTGGATCGATCATGTAATATATCCTGTATCACATAATCAAATATCTCCTCATCACACAATGAAATATGTCCTGTATAACATGATCAAATGTCTTCATCACATGATCAACTATATCCCGTATCACATGATCAAATGTCTCCTCATCACACGATGAAATATGTCCTGTATAACATGATCAAATGTCTTCATCACATGATCAACTATGTATATCCAGTATCACATGATCGAATGTCTCATCACATGATGAAATATGTCCTGTATAACATGATCAAATGTTTCCTCATCACATGATCAAATATAATGTGTATCACATGATCAAATGTCTCCTTATCACATGATCAAATGTCTCATCATAATCACATGATGAAACATGTCCTACCTGGTATATTGCATGAACAAATGTTTCATCACATGAACAAATGTCTCATCACATGATCAAATGTCTCATCACATGATCAAATGTATCCTGTATTGATTAGCTGTCTCTGTATCACATGATCAAATGTCTCCTTATCACACAATCAAATGTTTCATCACATGAAAAATGCTTTGCTCTATCACATGATCAAATATCTCATGTTTTACATGATTAATTTGATTACTAGAATTGGGACTTTTGTTCCTTTGTGGAAGAATGTAGTTTAATCATGTTAATAGTTAAAAGATGGAAACTAGTTCAAACTACATAAAAATAAATTCCCAAATTGAAATGTAAAATCAAATCCATGCAATTGAGATCCAATATAATTAACAATACTTGAACGATGTTCAGTTTATATATTCCTTCTTATTCCTAAATTGTTACATGTGTGATGTTCAGTAGCAAAGCATATTACACAAGAGTCCTAGTTTAATATGATAGTGTGTGTGTGTGTGTGTGTGTGTGTGTGTGCGTGTGTGTGCGTGCGTGCGTGCGTGTGCGTGCGTGTGTGTGTATGTGTGTGTGTCTGTTTGTGTCTGTGTGTGTGTGTAAGGTTGTTTTATCATCTTTCTCCTAAATTACTAAATACAAACCCTTTTGAAATTTGATATATTGGATTTCTGTTAACCTTTTCTCTGCTGTTGGCAACTAAATATGCCAGACAAGGAAGTAATTGTATTGGTCCAGTATTCTCCCTGTTAGTCACCTCTCAATCCCCAGTTGGCCACCACAGGGAGAAGGTTCAAAACACATCTCAGAAAACCCACCATCTGTGAAATCTACTGACCAAGAACAGGGCCATTTCCTGCTGTCTGTGTTTGTGATTCTAACCCATCCCAGGGACAGTTAACCATTAGGTCCTAGCCGTTTGTTTTCCAGAAACACGAGTTTGTTATATAATGACTTGCTTGCTGTCATTCATGCACTCACAGATGGAGGAAATAGGGTCGGTGCACACCGGGATGGCATAGAAGTACAGTCAGTGCACTTCGTGATGTCTGGCTTCCTCATCGCAACATTGGCGCCCGACTTTTGTCAATACACCTCTTACTGCTGACACGTCATTAATGGCTTATCAAGATTATACACAGAGTTATCCGAGAGTGTGTGGAGGGAGGGGGCGGAGAGTAATCAGGTGCCATCGCTGTCAGTCAATTGGCGCAATATTTCATGAAAAATAATTAGAAACAATTTGAAGACTCTCAAGTTTTCAAAATTGTCTTCATTTTTATTTTGGAAAGAAGGATAATCAGATACAAATTAATATTAATTTCCTATGAAATTAGGTATTTTAAAATCAATTATTGTCTCATCCCACATTCACACAGCAATTTAAAACTTAAGTTTAGATCATTCAATAGGATGTTATTTCAAACTGTGTCCTAAATATTTCAGTTTAAACTTTGCAGGACCATATGAAGTTAACACATATATTTCAGAATTAATATTGTTCACTCTGGTCAAAGAATAAAGTCGGTTTCTCACAACCAGATAAACATTGATTCTGGTGAAACATGAACAACAAACATTTTACCAAATCTTAGACTCGTATTTCCCACTAACCCATTACCCATGTTTGGAGTCGAAGTTTATTGATATTTCCCAGCTTATCTGGTTCTCCAGTTCAAGAAATAGTAATCCAGTTCTACTTAGATCACGTGACAAGACCTTTTGTTTCGCTAATCGCCAAATCTGATCACTAATTGATTGTGCACTAAACTAGCGACGGAGTACATTCTGAGTAAATTCAACCGTAACCTTATCTGAAGTCCAGTTTACCTTTGACCCTGGAGTTGGTACGATTATTTCCTTAAATGTATTTGATTCACATAATTGCCATCAATTGATTGGTTTTGGGGCGTAATGGCACCCATATGTATATTATGGGGGAATATACGTATAGGATCTAGTGTAAAGGGCATTCGAAGGATTGCGTCTTATTTTATCTGTAGACGTCTAGTACTCTTCAGCTGGTTCACCCTTCAGCTATTATTTACCATGTACTTTCTTTATTATTATGAATAGTATTGTAAAATCTTATGTGATATACAGTTAATGTTAGAAAAAAGTGTTAAAGGCATATTCATATATATTGACGATCATTTTGGAAAATGTTTTTATTTTTATTATGAATGATGTTGTAAACTGTTACATGTATATGATATACAATTAAAGTGTTACAAAAGAAGGGCATATTCATAGATATTGATAAGGGTATTTCCCAGGTTCAGAGAAGAGGCGTAAGAGGATTCATAGAGTTTGGGTTTAGAAGATTGACTGCCTGCAACAGGAAGAGGATTAAAGCCGCACTGCCTCTTGTTTAAATATTATTACAGTACTACATACCTTTGTTTTTGTGATAGTATTAGTGCAGAGAGTGTTATGTACCGACTGTATAGGTGCTGCAAGTGGAGCGAATTCTATTTATATACGTACCCAGTTTACTGATTTTGGTGATAAGCATGTAGGTGAAATGTGCATGGTTGTTGTCTTTTTTATGTACCTTATGTTGCCTCACGATTTATTACCCGTGAACCATGCTGAACAACAAAATTCATCTCTGAATCAACAGAAATTTAAGGATACGATCTTTTGTAACATCGTATTAAGATTTTCTCTGGATTTTTAGTCAAATCTAAGGCCTAGACTTCTGTTAGCCTATCACTGGAATTCCTAGTTTTAAATGATATTCTTCGAAATTCTAAAAATAGACATCATGCACTTGTAGCCGCTATTACAACTTTCTCTGCCCACCTAGCCCCCAGTAATTTCCCCAGTGCACTTAATAGTTCCTGGTTGAACAGATGGTATATTTTCACCGAAATATTTCTTCCTTGGGACCATCTCAAAATATCGACCGAGATACTATTACTGAATGTATATTAGCTATAGCAAACATGATGCAATTCAAGTAAACATACAAGAGGAAAATATTCATTACATTGGAATTTTAATTCAGATAAAATCGTAAATTGGAAATAAAAGTAAATTAAAATTTTGCTGAGATCAGCTAAAATTTTATTTCCATGTTTTTTAGCTCATTTAGAAATCTATCGATCAACGGTTCAATGAAGTATGTGTTAAAGGGACATCATCAAATGTGTGATTAGAAAATTAGACAGAAATCTGCTGACACGGCCCCCGTCTGATGTCTCTTCCAGGCTCAGTCAAGGATTCCAGTCACTACAATAATATTGAAACATGGCGTTCGCCTGGCTTTTGAATAACCAAACACACTTCCTTTTGAAGTTGAGTATCTCCCGTATATTAAGGCCAATCCCCAAGTGTCGCCTACCAGAGATTTATGTAGATTTAATAAGCTTAGATGGCTCGAAATCACGTTGAAATAATCTTGAGTATACAGAGCGACTAGATTTATGTCTTTTCTTCATAATTCCCATCCTTTGCTCAATTTTTGCTGAGGTATGAGTTATGTAATGCATAGACTGATTTGGCCGGTAGTGGAGATATCCATTTTATCCACCATCTCCACAATATTGACCTGGTTAGGAAATAACAAATTTACCGTTAAATCACTTAAACTCTGCATGCATGTTCTTGATGACAATGCCAAATATCACTTGAAATTGTTTTCAGTTTTATGCCATAATGGCAGTAATGCAGAATAAAACAGGATTAATTGCTGTGATAAATGCATACTATAAGATGATGTTTCAAATTGAAATTGATAATTTGGGATCACAAATACAGTGTACATGTACACGTCTTGACCTTCATATGACCTTGAACTCAAGACTATTCTGAAAACTGAAGATTAATTTGTTGTTGTTATTATTGAAATAAATATGTACCAACATTGATTACAATTAGTTACTAGCGGGATTTCCGGGGTGTACAGGTTTTTATCTGAAATTTCTCATAGGCCCCGAGAAATTTCAGCTTGTAATAACCTGTACACCCAGGAAATCATGCTGGCAACAAATTTATCCAAAATCATAATAGTTCTACATTGTAAACGTACCGGATTTGTGGAAATTCATGCCAAAATGTCTTTTTAACATGATGGGTCGATGGGGTTTGCAATGACATCACAATCATTTATGTCTTATTATGAGGTCATAACTGTTATGAGTAGGCAAACCGGGGTGTAACACTTTTCACAGGACTCCTCTCAAACAATCAAATCGCTAGAATCGACACATATTTTGGATAAAGGTATGTATTTACAATACAAAGAATATGTTTTTTGACATAATTAATATATAATCATGAAACGTGATTATGTTTGTTTCCAAATATTTTTCATTTCAAGATTTAATTATAAATTCTGATCTACAGTATAAATATATTTATCTCCTTTATATTAAATATAATTTTCATCAGTTTTCTCACAGCATATCAGTTTAGTTTTCATATGGAACTTGCATGTGTCTTCATAATCCATACTATTCGATACAACCCTTTTTCTGTGTTCCCATCTCTGAACCCTCTCCCTGCTGGATTTATTAGGCACAGCTCTTTAGGGCATCTCCAGTTGCCTTCAGCATGGAGAGGGTTAACTCTCATTAGGCCTATTTCAGTATTTGGATAAGAAAATTGGTTTCACATCCTACACTCTTTGTAAGTTAAATACCATGCAATTTATTGACATAGCTAAAACTAGTCTTATACCAGTAAATACTAGTAGTAAAATGGTATATTTTGAACAATCAGTCACTATAGTTTAGTTATTTTAGGAATTATTTTTATATAGTTAGTTGTCAGGGGATAGGTATATTGATAATGCATGTGGCCATCTTGGCATCTTGAATGAATATGTACATTTTACATAGAGTTTGTTTGTATCCTTAATACTTCTAAGAATTAATTATGTTTATCATGCAACATTGAGAGAGGATCTCAGCATAATAACCGCAACTGATGTTTTCAGTACCTACAAATGATATCGGTTTCGTGAGGCATAACATGTAAATGAAACTAGGACTATTTATTAGTAATGTCGAGTACTACCGGTATCTTACCATGCTTATTGTTTGCAATTATAACAAACATCAAGATAAATTCTCCAAAATAGACAGCAAAAATGTACCATGTCTAGTTTTATCAGGGATCGAAATTAACACTAGTCCTCTAGCCCGGGGCCATTTCTCCCAATGCTAATAAGGACTAGTAGAAATTCATAACATTTGTTATGTGTATCACTATTCGGGCTAGTAAATTAGTTTCTATCGCTGTTTTATATGATTACCAATTAATATCTTCTAAGCATTTCTATGTATTCTCAAATGAACCTTTAACCTTATTGATGACAAGTTTCTAACATTGTGCTGCTTTACAATGTAAATCTGGCCATGAAGCTCTGACTCTTGATTGTTCGGTATAATAGGCTTTGTGACAGTTTTATTGCTTTTTAAGCAAAACAAATTGGTCTCTTTGTGAAAATAAGCAAAGATTTACATGTCATTCTAAGAACAGATTGCTTTAACGTCTTTTCTGGATGCAAGATCTGCGATAATATGATGTAATTTACATGTCATTTCTCGGCTGCTGCAACGCCATTGGAATTCAGATAGATCACTGGGTTGCCGTATCAGACATTGAGGCAACGATGGAGGGTAAAAATCAGATATTATTAATAAAATTCTTTACATACAGAGCCCCAGTGGTCATACATGTCAGAAAAGTCACTCGAGCATTTCACGTCTGCTTCATGGATTTTTTTTGTTACTTCGGTTACTTCTGAGCTGATGGAAACTGGCTGAAATGTTAAAAAATAAGAAAAAAGTGTGTACTTTTTTTTCTGGTATTTTAAAATGAAATTATTACTGAAAGAACATGGTCAAGATGGTTTGGAAAAAATTGTAAAATGCATCAATTTTTTTGAGAAAATATTCAAATTCTTATTTGCATGTGATTTGGGCAATCTCGTATGCTTGCAGCAGTCACGAACTTGTAACCAAATGGCAACCTCATTTTCATGCAGCAGGGAGAGGGTTAACCCTATTAAATATGAAAGCTTCTCTTTGCTTTGAACACTATTTAGTGGCATAATGTCGGCAACTCCATACTGTAAATTAAAGGCATACTATCACAGTTGATAGACCTGTATAATGGACAAACATATTTTGCGATCTGAGACTAATTATGCATGATTTGTCCACCCAAAAGTTGTTATTTACTTATGTACTTATCCCCCAGCACTCGATAGTTATAGAAAACATCATATTTTATATGAATAAAAGGAATGTAACACTAATTATCTTGTCTTTGATGCATCAGCTGATCTATGAAGGAATGTGCAAGCAAACATTTAGAGTTATGTCCCCTTGCATGAACATAATGAAGCAAAAATATACAACCATATTCAGGTTGTCTATCGGGGATTGCAGTGGAGATTTGTCAACCACACATTATGTATGTCAAGTGAATGTACTTTGCAGTTGTATCTAAGAACTAGTCCAAAACAACCATAAATATCTGTGATATTATGCCTTTAATATTAAAATTTAAGATTTAAAAACAAATTAGTTGCATTCATTTGAATTTAAATATAAAAGTATCTACAGTAGACATAATAGTTTAATTTTAAATTATGCATGTAGATTTTGTAAATGCTACTACTAATACTACTACTACTATGCCGGGGTCCCGGGGCATGATTGGAACTACTAGTACCACCACCACCACCACCACCACCACCACCACCACCACCACCACCACCACTACTACTACTACTACTAAGAATAATAAGAAGAATAAAGGATAAATAAAATAATAAACACAAGGATCTGTGCTACTACAGTGATATGCATACAAGGCATTATTAATTTTTGTGCATTTTCAGACTGACAGAAAGTTAAATATATCGGTTGTAACTTTAATCTACTCAAGGGACTCGCTCCAGAAGAGCACATTTCATGACGTCATATTTGTACTCGGACTAATTGGGTTTGTTGACAGCTGTGAGAGAAACCATCCTAATGTTGATGGTTGCTCGTCACTCCGCACTCGCGACTGTTCAGACGTAAAAGCTGAGTACGTAAATTGAGAGTAGATTTGGTGTAATTTATTTTGGTAGTAATCGATAAAAATAGTTTGAATTTACTCCTGGATATTAAAAGAGGAAGGACCAGGAATTTCAAAATTGTTTATTAACCCTCTCCATACTGAACACAATCAGAAATGCCCAAATAAGCTGTGTCAGTGTCAGCAGGAAGAGGGTTAATAAAGAAATACATGTACTTGTAATTGATTTGAAAAAAAATTTCATCTTTCATTATAACCAATTTTTAGAACAGTTTGACAAAAGATTAGAATGTGTAAAGATTTTTGGATACAGATACTACTCTTGGCATTTGCTGTCATGTTGAATTATGTTTCTTTAAGTAAATTCAATTCCTAAACGTATTTTTCAAATATGATATACATAAATAGTATGCCCTAACAATATAGATGTAAAAGGTAGAATTTATGTTGCATGCATCCTCAACATATCTCAAGATATATTTTAGACATAAAAACAAATCATGATTTAATATCTTGCAAAAAACCTACAGTTTCACCAGTAACCCTCTCCCTGCTGAAGGCGACTTAATTACAGAGGCAGAAATAGAACACTTTGATTTTATTCAGCAGGTTAAGATAGAGAAACCATAATTTGGTACATATTAGACTATAGTTGGCATGAATGTTTGCACAATTAATAAGAATTATGTTTACTACATATTTTGAGTAAGTATTATTTTACGCAGAGGGGCGATGCCCGAAAGAAGGAACAGGAAAAACTACCCTTCACATACCTTCACATACCCTTCACATACCTGTACTCTTCTTCACATACCTGCACATGCAAATTGAGCCTCAGGGCTCTGGACTAACATATGCCTGACGTACAGGGGCAAGTTAAATTGCACTGCGGGCAACCTACTTTTTAATATTATGCACCTTTGATGCCTTTGGTACTTGCCCTGACTTGCTCTGCGGGCAAGTAACTCAGAGGGTTAGTCTAGAGCCCTGGCCCCCGTTTCACGACGGTGTCCTAATTAGTTACGAACTCCTAACGTGAGTTATCACCTCCTAAAGTGTTTCACGACCATGTCACAAGTCATATCCCTTCTTAAATCGTCATCTAACTTAGGA
>JAVCKX010087078.1:0-12948 GCA_034780695.1 Lepetodrilus gordensis | reverse complement strand
TTATTTATTTATTTATTTATTTATTTATTTATTTATTTATTTATTTATTTATTTATTTATTTATTTATTTATTCATTATTTAAAAACATATTTAAACATTGTTTATTTATTTATTCATTTAAAAACATATCATCTACTTGAATACAATGAACTACCTTGAATAAAGGCAGCCTCATAACCTTTGCTAGGAGAGAAAAAAAGAAGACCTCCAAATTGTCGTTCCAAAAGTTGGTGTCCTTATATGAATGCTAACAGGAGGGTTATCTTCCAGAGTGAATGCTGTGGCTGATCCATTAACCATAACCTAACTGGATCATCTAACTTACATCTCACGATCCCCTGGGTCCAAATCTGGTCTCACAACATCAACATCACTCTGCTATCTAAGACAACACCTTTCCATTATCCACTGGCAAGAATAAATGTGTTGACGTTCGGGTATGCAAATAAACCTTCATTTGAAACTAAACCTAATGGCCGATTACCATTGTACTCTAAGACAGCAGTGGATGAATATTCATAGATATGTGAATATGTGAATATGTGAATACTGTATACATTATATTCTTGGAGATTTCTGCATAGAAAAGTGCAAAAATATTTTGAGGTACAACTTTTTTGGTTTGTTTCTAATGCAATGAATAAGTTCTTGTCAAAGACGTTGATTGCAATTTCATTTGATTTTTAAAGATATTTTACATTGTCCTTGTTTCGAACAAAAATGTTTAAAAGAAATATCATTTAAAAAAAGAACAATAGAAAATTTGCTATCAGTCTTTAATTATGCTAACCATTCTTTATTATATCCATTTAGGATTCCATATACAAAGCCATCGGCAGTGACACCTATGGTGTTTATGATGACATCCATGAAACAATAAAAACAATTAGTCTGTTTGATTTGAAAATTCAGAGATTATAGATCCCCTCATTCCATAATACAGTAAATGTTATACATCTAAATATAGTATCTATATATTCAGCCAGTGTTTCTTAGGAAAACATGCCTTTAGTCTTTTATGGCAAGCATCATGGCCTTGTGCGTGTAAATCGAAAAACAGATCTCTTCCTATTTGTCCATTACTCCGGCCATGTTAACAATTACGATTTAAGATTGTACACCAAGGAGAATCTCTTCACTGTACAACTATTCACTTGACTTCCAAGTCAGACAATTTGTTCGTGGCTTGAATTCAGGAAATTGCTTCTCGGCTGACGATAGACAGGTCAGTCTTGGGATCGAGATCGGCTTGCTGGGCCAGTCTGATCCAAATGGAGGCTGAACAGAGATTATAGATCCCCTCATAAGTATTCCCCCCTCCCATTCCACTGGTAAGTATCCCCCCTCCCCCCTCACCATCACCCCCACCCCCACCCCCCAACCACCAGACAAGATACAGTAGATATACCTAGAATATACACTGCTAGTCTATTCTCTTTCTCTTGGGTGTTACCGATTTCTGATATAGGAAGATGATTCATATGTGCATTAATCTATGTCAGATCTTTAAATATTGCAAAGTGAATGGCTCTCTGGTGGGACAGCTTCAGAGAAAAAATGTCAGAGATACCGTAGAGATACTTTATTTATAATCAATATTAAGAAAGTATTTATCCATTGAATGCTGATTGTACAGACATTGTTTATTGTCTAACGTTTATTGTCAAGGCCGATGGGACGAAATAGTCAAAATAGCAGTCTCTGAAACTTTGAGGAAATGATTGCATTTGAATAATTAGAAGATTAAGATTTGAAAACAAATTTGTCATGTTCATATTTTTAGTGTAGAATTAATTTTAAATTTTATATTTTTGTAAAGTTTTTTTTTGTTGGGGGTAGGGAATTAATTTCCTTATTATAGGGTTCAAATTATTAGGGTAATTATGGTATTATTAATTATGGTATTGGTAAAGGGAGAGGACCGAGATAAGTGTTTATGATTTTGTCTAATCCCATTGAATGTATGTCAATAAAATATGTTGAAATCATTGGTCAGAGATGTAGTGTATGAGCAGTCACTGAACATTGATGTCAAGGATGTCATTTCAAAAGTCGTAAAATAATACTTATTCCATTATTGCGAAATTCTGTCATTTAGCATCATGGTCTTGCCTCATGCCTCATCTTGATGTATCCGATTCATCCCATTTCCTGGTAACTTTTAAAGAAATATCATGAAACCCTATACATAATAATGACAAACCCAGATGTGTTTTTTCACTATAACTTGAACTCAGGATCATATTATTCCATTCAAATTTCTTAGCAACATTATAGTCTTATGTTTCAGTTTTACATCAGGCAATAATATATATAAAAACAAACTATACAAAAATAGAAAATATTACAATATTTTTTAAAGGTCTTCAATTGGCATATGTACAGAGCCATGTTTAGAAATCTGATCAAGTAAGATGCTAATCACATTGGAAACATTATTGGAGAAAACACAATTAAATACTGGTATGAAAATTTGATCAAAGAAAACATCAAACGTGCGACTATTCTAACAAGACGCATATAACAACAAGCAACAATATTAATTCCACACAGACTTGGGAGTTTTTGAGTTCAGAAGAGTTGTACATAGATTCTTTGATCACAGGCATAAAGCTAGGGAGATATTATACTGTAGCATGATTTATACCCTTTCTAGTAAATCAAATTACACAGAATGCAACGAAGCAAACAATGCAATGCAATTTTGTCTGCGAAAGGCAGGGTGACCTACTTTGAGACTCGACCGAAAAAAAAAGATGGATGTGCTCTCGTTTGTCTGGAGTCAAACCTGTAAATGTTTGGATGACTCAATCAATATGAAGACAACCTGATTAAGTGTAAACATTTAAGATTAAATGGGATTGTTCTCACAGGTCACTGAGCAACTATACAAAAAATGGGAAGATCTTGATGCATGTGAATGAGATATACCAATACCAATATGTTTAATAGCGTTGTCTGTATGCATGTGAATGAGATATACCAATACCAATATGTGTAATAGTGGTGTCTGTGTTCTTGAAACCACCTGCTCCATCTTTGCCAGAGCAATTATCGCCTTCAAGGAATTCTCAAAGACTTGGAGCCGAACTTTTGGGTATCGTTTCACAAAGCTCTTGTCTGCTATGAGACCATGGTGTTCTCGTAAGTTCTCGATCAGCGTGTATAAGAGATCACTGTAAGAATACTATGGTCTCGTGTAGTGGATAAGAGAGCTTCATGAAACGATGCTCTGGTGATAAAACTGCCTTAAAGTAGACCAAGGAAGGAAAATGACTGTAGACAATTATGTGGAATTCTTTGGAAAGAAAATTTGTGACAGGGCAATCAGTTTAATGCTTTCTGTGTCAGCAGCACCTGAGGACAAAAGGTCGATGACCCTGTTCAAGATGTCAATGAGATGTCCAATCAGAATATGGAAGCATTGTTTTTAACCCTTTAACTGCTGGGTTCTTCACAGCCACAGCTCTATTGGGAAGCCATTGAATAATCATAATACCGTAGTATTTGATTCATTCAACAAACAATGAAGCAACAATACCATTTAGCAAAATTGGGCATATTTGTAGGCTTAGAGTTAAATTTATATATTAATATAAATGTGTCAGCAGAAAGAAGGTTAACTTAAAAGAGAAACATAGTGGAATATACATATCTATAAGGAACATGTCTCTATAAGGAACCACCATTGAAATGGTCAAGAAACACACCTAGGCCCTGTCTCATGATGGCCTTCTAAAGTTAGGACACGGTTTATCACCTCCTAAGTTAGATGCCAATTTAAGGAAAGGATATGACTTGTGACGTTGTTGTGAAAGACTTTACAAGATGATAACTTGGGTTAGGAGTTCCTAACTAGTTAGGACACCATCGTGAAACAGGGGCCTGGTATATGGAACTATTCATGAAGGAAATGAAAGTATACTACTATTATAGTATAGAGCAGCTATGGATGGTTTCACCGTGAAGATAGTCAAGAAACAAACCAGCCATAAGGAACTTCAAGACTTTGATCTTCATATGGACCTTCAAGACCTAGTTCTTCACATGGAACTGTAAGACCTAGTTCTTCACATGGAACTGTAAGACCTAGTTCTTCACATGGAACTGTAAGACCTAGCTCTTCACATGGAACTGTAAGACCTAGTTCTTCACATGAAACTGTAAGACCTAGTTCTTCACATGAAACTGTAAGACCTAGTTCTTCACATGAAACTGTAAGACCTAGCTCTTCACATGGAACTGTAAGACCTAGCTTTTCACATGGAACTGTAAGACCTAGCTATTCACATGGAACTGTAAGACCTAGCTCTTCACATGGAACTGTAAGACCTAGCTCTTCACATGGAACTAAGACCTAGTTCTTCACATGAAACTGTAAGACCTAGTTCTTCACATGAAACTGTAAGACCTAGCTCTTCACATGGAACTAAGACCTAGTTCTTCACATGGAACTGTAAGACCTAGCTATTCACATGGAACTGTAATACCTAGCTCTTCACATGGAACTGCAAAGACCTAGTTCTTCACATGGAACTGTAAGACCTAGCTCTTCACATGGAACTGTAAGACTTAGTTTTTCACATGAAACTGTAAGACCTAGTGCACCAACAGAGTGACTTATCTGCACTAGAACAATGAATCATCAATTCTGAACTTAAAACATCTACTCTCTCAACAAATTATAACACTACCGATAAGATTCCATATGATTAGATACATTTGATTCCAGATAATTCAAGACATTTGATTCCTGATAATTCAACACTCCTGCATCTGTAGATCAAGATAAAGCTATTTTTGTTCTGATCTCCCAAGATGTATGTGTCTAATTAACCAAATCATTTTGGTTTAAATTATAGAATAACTTACTACTCATATTCAAAGTAATTCCATATGCATGAATAAATTGATATGTGATAGCTAACATGTACATGTACATGAAATCGAGACATTCAAATATGTTTCTAATTATCATTTATTGGAAATAATAGATAGTATTACCATTGAAAGTGACTCTAAACTCTCAAAACACACACAAAATAAGATATTATTAAAATCTTACAAAATGTGGCAATGTTAATTATAGCTTATGCAGATGGTAAATACTATTAATGCAGATGGTTAATACTATTAATGTCATATAAGGTGGTAGTGTATACATTTCATTCTGCTGATGACACATAGAAAATGTGTCTCACTATTAAAACTGATACATCATTACTTCTTGAATTACCATCTTGAAGCAATGCTTCATTTAATTTAACCTTCATAATACTGAAGGCAACTGGAGATGCCCTGTTTGGAAGGTATTGTGGCAAATCTACCAGAAGAAGGGTTAAATCCTATCACATGATCAGACACTGTGACATATGTAGACATAACAAAGTGGCTGTAATAACTAGGTACGAAGCCATCGCAACATTGGCAACAAAATAATATTGCAGTCTGGCGAGGCAACGAGATCATGTAGACTAAGAATGGTCCACTGGGTTTGTCTGATTAGATCATCCCATCTCATTGCCCAATGTCTCATGTCCTCCCTGCTCCCCATGCTGTCTCATGTCTCCATCCTAATGTCTCATCTCCCCCTGATGTCTCATTTCCTCCCCGCTCCCCATACTGTCTCATGTTTCTCTCCCTGATCTCATATTTCCCTCTTTATGTCTCATCTCTCCCTGATGTCTCATGTCTTTCCCTGATCTCATGTCTTCTCCCTGTCCCCCATAATGAATGTCTCATGTTTTCGTCTCATGAATGTCTTCCCCCTGCCCTCAATAATGTCTCACATCTCCCCTGAGCTCATGTCTCTGCTGATGTCTCATGTCTTCCACTGATATATCCTGTATTCTCCCTCCACCACACAATGTCTCATGTCTCCCTCTTGATGTCTCGTGTCTTCACCTTATCCCTGGCTCCCACGATGTTTGATGTTTAGTTTAAACATATTTTATTCACAATAGAAAGGGATTGGGTACAAGTTATGCCAAACCCACTCCTGTCTCATGTCTTCCCCTGATGTCCTGTGTCTCCCCCTGATTTCATGTCTGGTGATGTCTCATGTCTCTCGTGATGTATCCAGTCTTCCCCTGTCCCCCACAATGTCTTACCCTGATGTCTTACATCTTTCCCCCGATGTATTACATCTTTCCCCCGATGTCTTACATCTTTCCCCCCCCCCCCCGATGTCTCATATCTCCTTCCTGGGGGCTGTGGTCAGAGAAGCAGAGACCACCTGTGTTAGACAACTCTTGTTAGGAATGCAGACAAACACCATCAAGCATGGCAGCCCTCTGGCCATTTCCTGGCTGACACCAGCAGTAGATAGGTTATCCTGGGACCATTTGTTTGTGGTAGAGAATGGAGATCACTAGCCCCCAGTACATACAACACAGACTGGACATGTGGAACTGCAGGAGACCAGAATAGCAATAATGTGCATGAGACCAGAATAGCAACAATGTCTCAAATAATCTTTTACTGGAGATGTTTCATCATACATTTTATTACGATTTGTTTGTTGTAGAATACTTCCAGGACATACAACATGGCTTGGACATGTGGAACTGCAGGAGACCAGAATAGCAACAATGTCTCATATGATTTTTTCCTGGTCATGTTTCATCATATACATTGTATTGCTATTTGTTTGTAACAGACAACCTTCAAAACATACAACACAACATGATCTTGGGATTTGAACTCAAATTGATGGATTGTGAGTCCAAAGCTCTACAAAATGAGCTAAAGGGGTAACCCCGCTGGCCGAGACCAGTAGGAGCATCTTATATTACACCTGGCTACATTTATAATGTAAAACATACAGTATCATACTGTATATGGCTTAAATTGTGCATTCCTATTGATATAATAAAGGCCTAGGTGATAATAAATGTCTCCTATAAATGACCATAAGGATGCTTGTGGTCTTAATTATGTTGGCCTATAGAAAGTTGGCATTAACAGGAGACAATGTTTCCTATCAGGTTTCTAGCATCTTTCTATCACTATCAATACTACGGTAATCACTGTGTCTGACCTATTGACTTTAATTAATATCTATATTGGGTAGAAAAGGTGAACAGGCATCTATTACCATAATACAAATACTCTGATATTATGGCCGTCATGAATAATATAATTTTAATCCTTCCAGAATATAATATTAATTAATACTTCCAGAACATAATATTAAAAACCTGCAATTATTTTCATAATACAAATGCTCTGATATTATAATTTATGTCCATCATGAATAATATATTTTTAATACTTCCAGAACATTATATTAAAACCCTGTAATCTGACTTTTAAGCTGATCAGATCATATTCAAGATTAGATCGGTATCAATTTTAGTAATTCCTCTGTGACCAGGTATGAGCAGTAACCAAATACAAAATGAAATATGTCAATTACTCCTCAATTAAGTCTAACTATGCTGAAAATGTTTCGGATATCAATTTACTTTCAATGAAACTTTAGAAGATGCAATTTGAATAATGTCAAATTTGACCCAAGGTACCAAGGTATGAAGCAAACTGATAACAATACATGAACATAATATAATTATTGACATTACACCTTGACATTTAGTGAAATTTATCACCTTCTAGATAACATTTCCTAATATTAGAGAGACCTATAGTTTTCCCAAATTCAATTTCAAATGCAAGAATTCCTGTGTATTATGTCTATGTGCACTTAACCATAATACGATAATGAATATTGTATGAGGTCCAAGCACTCAACAACAATGTTGAAATTTTAATATCTACAATGATACAACAATTAAATTAGGCTACCTTTAATGCACCCATTGAAACAGACCACATTACTGCTAGAGACATTAATTAGAAATTAATAGTTTCCAAGGACATGACCAAAAAAATAATCTAATACTAAAGTCAGTAACAGCAAGCAGAACAGAACAGCTAATCAATCTACACACTGGACAGCTGGTGAAATGGATGGGTGCACATAACAAAGAGACAAACACCGCAAACATATCTGTACAGTTTGTTGCGCCACACACCACCACGCATCGAACAAATGGGAAAATGGATGGATGCACATAACACGCGAGGCAAACACCGCAAACATATCTGTACGGTTTGTTGCGCAGCGTTGCACACTGGACAAATGACAAAACGAATAGATGCACACACACACACACATAGACAAAAACCAATCCACAGAATTCCACCTACCCTTGCAATTCTTTGTCACTGCAGGAAATAACTAATGGAGCAATCTTAAAGCTTCTACCCAAACATTCAATTGATTCCAAGAGAATCTTGATCAACAAAATGGTTTGTTTCTGGTGTTGTTGATTGGATTCCTTCTGTCATAGCAGGTTGGACGTAAACACGGAACCGTGAGCTTGTTTTTATACTAAACATGGATGAGAGAGTGGAGACACCAATGTAATGTGTTGTAGCTGGACTGAAGGGCTTTGTAGAGACTGTGGAGGTGTAGGTGCAAGACAAGGTGTTTTCTATGTGTTTTCTCTGACAATAAACTCCACGCTCCCTGACACATCTTTTCGGACCTCCTAGAAGACCAAGTAGAGCACCCTCTAGTGTAGCATGCTGAGTAAACAGCAAAGTAAAATATACCAGGTTTTATTTCTTTTTCCAGGTTTGAAGTGTTTACTATGTTAATCAATGCCTGCCTCCAAGAAAAATATTGTCCATACTGTGATACAGTGTACAGTACTATAGTAAACTCTCCATTGAATGAACGTTATATGTGTCCATACTGTGATACAGTGTACAGTACTATAGTAAACTCCATTGAATGAACGTTATATGTGTATATATTATAATTACTATCGTTATTATTAGTCATTGATCATATTTCTTTTATTCTAGCAAGAACAATCATATTATTTAGCACAGTTAGACCTGAACATGTGCTGTTTACAATGGAAACAATCTTTGCTTTGCATGGTCAATATGGTTATTATTAGTGTTAAATATTAGTGTTATTATTATTATTATTATTATTATTATTATCAGTAGTAGTAGTAGTAGTAGTAGTAGTAGTAGTAGTAGTAGTAGTAGTAGTAGTAGTAGCAGCAATCATATTAACATTTTTTTTATTATAATCAAATATATTGCTCCTGGTGGCAATTAAATTTCAAACAAATATATTTGTGGCATTTTGATTACCGTAATACAATCTAATAATAAAAGTCACACTCTTGATAATATAATCCATGCAAACACAAACTTCAACACATCTTTACAATTCCATAACTTCCAGTTGAAAACACATTCGGAAAAATATTATGAAACTGTTCATCCACGAAATCGGGAATTTCGTAATATAGCAATCCAATTAACGCAACGGAATTGGTGGGAGTATTCAGAAAGCAATATAGAAGCACCTATAATGAGCTACCCAAAACAAACCTATAAAAAACGCTGACACTTTTCAAATCAATATCTTTGACAAAGTGTCAAAAGATTGTAAGTTTCCAATTGAAGATTAATAGGAGATTTCAATTCCCTACACTTGGAATTTTTGTTCAACCTAATGAACAAAGAATTAATTTTCTGCTTAAGTCTGCTTATATAGATTCCATATACCAGATTTCATTTAACATGGCAATCATATAGTAAATAATGACTGTTCTGCCCTTTTAAACGTACACATAACACATTTGCTGTAAGGTAAAACTTGCTACAATTATTTTCAAACCAGTGCATTTCAAACAAGACTGTCAGTATGTCAATGTAACAAAATCTAGTGGCAATGCAGTTATCATCCTTGGTCTTGTCAGTACCAGCTGGTGCTCACAGGTTTACTGCAACATTCAGCGCTATGAGTGTTTCGGGTCTCCTCCTGTCCTAAATTGACAAATTTTGATATTAGTGAAAGATTCTAGAAAGTGACTCTAAACCCCAATTTAAAAAAAGAGTATGCATACCAGTAGATTTAAAATGTGCATAGATGGTAGATAAAATGGTATATGACATATGTTTTTTCTTAGTTTTCAATAGTTATTAACCCTCTTCCTGCTGGAACAGGCAAAATCACTGCTCATTATGGCATCTCCAGTTGCCTTCAGCAGGGAGAGGGTTACATCATTAAAGCAGTGTTCGAAATAGAGCCCGTCCGCATGCCAGCGACGGGTTATTTTCAGCGAGGACTAGTAATGTTTTATCCTTGCACGCCTGCATGTTGTGTTACTGTTTGTTTGTTTTTCAAGATGTATATCATCGATTACTGGCCAACATGTATGAGGACAGGTAACTTCTCAGACTTACCAGTCCTCGTGTCTGCAGTGAATTTGCTGGAGTTTTATACACTGATTAAAGTGAACTTTATCTTGTTAGCCTGGATGATGCTTTTAGAAGTTACAATGTTATCCCTTTACTTCATGCTTATCCATTCTACAGACTGTGAAATCCTTTGGCAGTGAGTTTTATAAATATGATGGCCAAATAATTAAATCAACTAAATGCACAAATATATGTTACCGTAAGTTGAATGATTTATTTTGTTTTACTTTCATGCAAATGCAATGATACAAATAAAAAGAAAGTGCTATACCGCCTAAATCGAGAAAAATAAATTGAATTATGTGACTATTTTTATATTAATGATCGAATAAGTTCTTATTCTCTTGCAAAATGTAATAGATTAGATTAGCAATAAAACAGATTAGTATCAATCAGATAAGGAACCCATCTATTAATGTAGACTCCTACTAAAAATATCTTAAAATAACGGAAGACCAATATTCTGTCAACTTTAATTACACAATTTGTGTTATTTCCAAACCAGTTTGAAAATCATATATGACAGAGTTTGCAGTGCAGTTTTAGCCAGAAAATGTGTATTATTCAGATAGTAAATATACTAGTACTGAAGTTGGCATTAGTTGCCAAGGTAACAAGACAATTTTAGCTCAATTCTGATCAAATTCGTGTTTTGTTTCTCTTATGTCTTCAAGGACTAAAAAGCATTTTCCAATGGCAAAAATGAAACAAGATCTAAAGTGGATTCTTAGAAAGAAGGGATTGGTAATATCACTTATTTTTAGCAAGGACTTCAAGAAAATGGATCCGTATTTGAGCAAGAACTGCAAAACAACAGTTGATAGCTTTCTATAAAAAAGTAACATGTTCGATTCTAAGGGTTAAACCATAGTGTTATTAAAGCTATAACCACTTTTCTGCTGGATTAGGTAGAGGGCATGATTATATGGGCCTCTGCAGTTGCCTTCAGCATAGAGAGAGTTAAGCAACTAGATATATATTGTTGTTCTCATAAGTTGCTAATCTCAAGAGATATGCTCCAAATCTTTTAAAACTTACTTGACATGTTAACTATTTTAAAATCAAATGATGGAAGTATTATTGATATATTAGTATATTGTGTTTCCAACCAGACAAGACCATAGAATTAGATTTAATCAAAAGAAGTTTCATTTCAGAAACATAGACATCTAATCCATATTTTATATGAAACAGAAGACCTTAGTGGTGTTCCATTCACAGTCCAAGACACACATTCTGGACAGACCTGTCCAGACTGTGAATGGAGCAGCCCGTGCAATCCTTTCACAGGAAGTTAAGGGCCAAGGCAAATATTGTTTCAGTTTGTGTTTGTGATGTCATAGATTTGCTGCTGAATGGGCTACACCACCTCTTGAACGTGGACAGATTGGACGCGTCCTGGACACACCTGTCCCGTATTCCATTCATGTCCTGGACGTTCAGGCTTGTCTTGGAGAGTCAATGGAACACCACTCTTGCTAATTCTGGGATTTGAACCCAAGTTTCTGGTTTAAAATTCCAACACTCTACCAACTGACCCAAATAGGTAGCCTCATTGGCCAAGACCTTCTTATATCACACCCGACTACATTCACAAGAGGATTTTTCATTAAAAAAAAAGAAATGTCATTGTATCTCTAACAATTTATTTATAATAAATTTCAACAAAATAACATACACTCTCACCACAGGAACTTCCTAACACATGATCTTATTTATCCGACTCATCTGAAACACGCATTAGTCTCTAAAAGCAAAACTAGAATGTCACGTGTTCCAAAATAGCTTTACGTCTGCCCCTAATGGGTTGCAGTTACAACTAAAATAGTTTCGTAATTGTCTCTTAACGGAATAATGTTTGACCATATATCACCTCATGAACGTAAATTATTTTGAACTTTATAAGAACACCTAAAATATATAAGGATCAAGTTATCTTATGCCATAGGTTAAAGTAGAATTTATTGACGGTCTTTAGTAAAAAGATTTAAAATATAATTTTTATCTTAAATCCACAATGTTAACATAGAATTAAACTCTAATACATCATTTAAAACAAAAATTAATATTTATCTAGAGAACCCGCAATATTGACATTCAATTACACAGAGAAAATATATCAGCATTTCAATGGAATCAAATTTCTTTTTTATCTAAAGCTCACAATGTTAACATGCAACTATAACAGGAAAATATATGAAAACATTTCAATGATTATTAGATGAGCAGTGTTTTCTAGCACGTAATGTATCAATTAGTATTGATTCCCACCTATTCCTATATTTCCATGGAAGTGCAGTATATGTCAATAAAGGAAGGATTCCCACAATAAAGGAAAGAATTCTAACCACTACAAGACCAATGCTATGCTCGGTCAATACTCAATGGATCTGATAGTCTGTCGATCGTATAAGGCCAAACATTTATCCCAAATGCCAACTGATCCCAAGGGAGTTATGTAGATACAATAAAACCTAGCTGTACTCGAGAGATGCTATCTGAGAACATTTTCCGATGTGAGAAAACAGTATACATTATGGTATCAAACCATCTCAAACCTTGAGATACAATGTGGTTTCATAATTTTACATTGAATCAATATAATTTTCTCAGTCTGTCTGTATGTGTGTATGTCTGTATGTCTCTCTCTCTCTCTCTCT
>JAVCKX010086968.1:0-12951 GCA_034780695.1 Lepetodrilus gordensis | reverse complement strand
TAATTCATTCCCCCCCCCCCCCCCCCCCTCATTATATGTAATATTCTACGAAGGAGACGACCTGTAATATCAGGACATAGGTTCTTCTTAGGTTCTTCTTAGGTTCTTCTTAGAGGATGGTAGGGGACCACCATATGACATATACACTGTAAACAATACCGAGGAAATACAAGTGGAACGTCGGTGAATTTGAACACGACTGTGTCTCTTCATGCTGCAGATTACCAGAGTCTGGCTGTTGGCGGCCATGACAGGGCTCTGTACGTGTACTCTATCCAGGAGAAGGATGAGGGCATGATGGCCTGGGAGATGGTGGGCAAGTGCAAGGCAAGTATAACGACAAGGACACCTTTCTTTGTGACCTTGATGTAGCTATAGGATAGGGCCTTCATATGGTAGGAAGCTAATGAATGATCGTATAACCACTGCATTGTGATGCTGCTGAATGAAGGTGGATCTGCTGCAAGCTTGCACATGAACTGTATATCTAGTAGATATCTAGTATCTAGCAAACACGTAACGTTATACAACAACAATTTTTACAAATTTATGTAAATATTATGCCTACAGATATAAATAACTTTTAAACAATGTTGTAATAATAATGGTATCTGTTTGCTAGATACAAGAAAAACACAGCCAACGAAATGCTAAACAAGATAATGAAAGAAGTTTTTTTCTGAGATGTTTATGGTGTCTAAGGTGAATTCCGCTATTGTGGGAACACCAGTCTGGGATGAACTTCAAAGATACTTACCCCTGGGTATAACGAATACTCACACTGAGTTACACTGTAACACATTGAGTTACACTGTAACACATTGAGTTACACTCAATATAAATTCATGAGTACTTCAAAGATGCATGATACTCATCTGGACAACTGTACTGATTGACAATAACTTTTCTTTATAAGGGTCACCACGCACCAATCACAGCCATCGACTGGTCCACTGACAAGGTCAAGGAGACATTTCTGCTCCGATCAAGTTCTGCAATTCCTGAACAGTACTTTTGTAAGTCTTATAACAGATGCGCCACCATAAGCATAACTATGTAGAGCAATGACAGAACAACCCTCTCCATGCTGAAGGCAACTGGAGATGCCCTACAGAGCAGTGGCTGTGCCTAATCCAGCAGGGAGAGGGTTAATGCCGCTGTCAAAACGTTAATCGGCATTATATTGTAATTGGAGAAGGAAGATATCTACAGTTTCTCACTGTCTATGTTGTAGGGAACCCGACAAACTGTCAGCGAGAGGAGGGAAAGAATGCTGTGGTAATGAAATGGAAAACCAGGACCTGCACACTTGACTACACAGTCACTGGTAAGAGTTATATAGTAGAGCAGCGGTGAGATGGTGCATTGTCTATCATATATCATCATCTGAGACTGTTGGGGGTACCCCCACCCATATGTTTGGGTGAATTAAATCTCATGTTATGAACATAAACAGTCACACTATTCTTATTATTTGTAATTAGAGCAAGATGAATCTGATTTATTGAATTCGCTGACATCAATATTATCTTTTTTATATTACTCCACCCATCACCCCATTAAATATGATATCAATATTGAAAAGTGAAGCTGTCATCCATTTATTCAATCCATTGTAAGAATTTCTTTTTATCATTACAATACACTGATACATGAGACTACGAGCTATTGTAGCAATATTGTAGCATGACTTATACATGTATCAGGTCCCCAAAAGTTAACTTACCATCAATTGTAACAGCAACTGTTCTGAGCAAATGGGCCCAGGATCAGAGGGCGCACTTTCATGTGTCTGCATTAAACCATCAATATCATGTTTCAAATGTGTCCCCTATGATCCTACTTTACCTTCTGATGTATCGTGTAGTCGACATCTCAATAACATCAAAAGTATCGCTCTTTTAGCTGCCCGATCTCAGGTATTAGAGATCGCTACGAGGGTTCTTATGGTCTTGTAGTATAGGCACGAGAGCTGCTTCGAGAAACAATACAAGGCAACGTCTTTATTCCCTCTCTCTCTCTCCCTCCCAGGTATATGGTCATCAAAGCAAGCCAAGGAGGGACATGTGAATAGCATTGACATCAACCCGGGGAAGACTGTCATTGCCATGGGAGACAACTCAGGCTGCCTCAGTCTATTCCGCTATCCTTGTCCAAAAGATGGAGTAAGTGAAATCTTCATTTTCCATAGACTGTAGTAGTAATTACGGTAAATATATAGTGCTGGGTATCGTTTCACAGAACGGTCCATGCTAACGTACACGAGTAATTACGACTGTCGTAGCGCTACGACTGTTCTGTGAAACGGGGACCCTGGACAACAGCGCCGTAATGCCATTTTCATCATCAGACCCTGTGACGAATGTCTGAACAGTGGTCAACTCACTAACTGCACTTGACGCTTAGTACGTGGAATAGGTTTGCATAAACAAGCTACATAATTTACAATAGAACTATGAATCGACAGTAAGAATTAATCGTGCATCGATAAGTAGACGCTACAAGAGGAAAGGACAACGGTTCGTCATAGGGTAACCATAAGGAACATCACTTGTCTGTAGTCCGGGCAACAAATCAGGACATGGACCATATAATACCTTTACTCTATACACAAGAAACTGACAGAAACTTTGGTGAAAGGTTGATGCCAGGCCTTCTGGTACGCCCTTTTTATTTACTGAAACTCAGGTTTAGTTGTCACCAGGAATCGCCAAGATGTGTATGTTTGCAGGACAATTTACGAAGCCACAATGTCAATCTATATTTCAGGCGTTCAGCCACACCTACAAGTGTCACCAGAACGTCCAGACAGTGAGATTCTCTCCCAGTGACCGATACGTCATCACCATAGGCGGCAGGGACGCCTGCATCATGCAGTGGAAGATCGTGTAGCTTCCGGTCTCCGTATATACTAGCTCTAGATTCCTCTAGTATTCTCTCCTTATCATAAGCTACTGTTTATATGACCATATCCGTTTTAGAAAATAGTAGCTCATGGTCAACAAGGAAGTCTAAGTACGCGTGTGGTTGTGCGTGCATATTTGGGTATGGTCTTAGTGACCACTGTGGTCGCTAATGGGTGAAATATTCCTGCAGCGACGTTAAACTCTCTATACACACTCTAGTGGCCACTGTGTGTGGTGATATGTATATATATATTTCCCTGTATTAACAAACCTGCTAATTCAACTGCATGGGTATTGTGTATGTATATAATATACGTACGATAGTCTTATTAACCTTCCGATTTATATATGTACATACCAGTAGTTATATATTAGTGTCACTAATTCTTATACATGTATATACTAGTACTTGTTCCTATGATCAGAGATCGTTGAGATACATAGTGATCTAGCAAGGTTTTACCTGAAAATAAAAACACACGTACTAACTTTATACAACCAGTTACCCCCTTATTCCACATGTCTGACAAGTTATCAATATTTATTAATTAGACACAACGTATACATATTGGTGCCAGTGGTCGTGCAAGGTTTGGTGCCAGTGGTCGTGCAAGGTTATTTTGATAGAGTTCAATGGTTTGAGTTCTCCCTTTTTAGTCTTATAACTATAAGAACCTGAGATTTTACAGTATATTGCCAACTGATTATTCCTGCAATGGAATTGCACCTATCCTACAGCAGTGAAAATATATTTGGAAGTATAAAAGCTATTATACGTATACTAAGTGCATTCACTTTGCATTTTTAACTCAAATTCGGTCCAAAACGACAACTCAGTTTGTGATAGTATGCTTTTACAGATACGTGCACTGTACCTATGCATGTAGTATACCTGTAGGTAAGTAGATATGCTCTACCAACAGCAGTACTTCTCCAACTGGTTTCCGTTTATACAAAACGGAGCTTGTGCAGGCAGTGCTGTTAGAAGAGAATGGTAGTGTACTCAAGACTATAGGCCAACCACTTAATTAAATATCTTTAAACGTCATTAAATATCTTTAATCTATATGGTGATTCTAAACGTATCATGTACAACTTTAATGGTACAAATATGTCAAGATATGTATATATTTGATCGAATATTGTATTATCTGATGTACATTCCAAAGTATCATTTCTAAAACTGGGGATAAATATTAGTTGTTGATGTTTCGGTTATATCTTTATCTTTGTAAAAATAGTTCCATGATCTGTATATAAAACGCGACCACTCTTTTGTGTTCGTAAATAAATATATAAATAACATGGCGTGTTAGTGGTAGTTTTATCTTGCTGCATTTACAGAGACAATGCCCAGGTATTCATACATTTTGTATTCTAGAAACATAATTGTGTTCAGTTAAATTCCCGATTCACAACTTGTTTCCATTCAGTACTTGAAGAACACACAGAAATGCCCAGTACAGTGCACAGTGCATTAAGGACGTTTCTATGATGAACATACTTATTAATGTATGGCAGTAGAAGACAATGTGTGAGAGAAGGCAACAAAACTTGAAATGTCGGAAGTGAAAAAGGATTATAACTAAAGAAACTGAACATGCCACCAATAATAGAATATTGCAGTTTTATTGAATACATAATATAACAAAAGATATATTTCAAATGAACTAAACAGAAGAAATGATAAATAAATTAATATTTAATAGGGGTACACCAAAATGCATCAACTAAATACGGTATAACTTAAAAACAAAAAGAACAAAACATAAGTAAAATAATGCCTTACAGTTGACAATGGTTATATTGTCAACTTGTCAAAAGCATCTCATCACAGCCTTTAGTTAATGAGACAATGTCCTCCTACATGCAAACAACATATCAGACGCTTACTTGTAATATCCTTGGCAGAAATAAAATAAATATAATACTTGAATGAACAAAGATTCATACAGAACAAAGCTATCAAAGCTAGGTCACTGATAATCACAGCTCGTAGGGTATAAAGTATTGCCTTCAGGGTAAAGATGGTTAAATAAAAAAACAGACAAGTATCAATACTAAGTACGGATACTTCAACAAACAAGTGAATACAACAAAGACGAGTATATCAATTTCTTTGTTTTTCAGTTTAATTGGGTGATAATATGTGCTGAATGTTTGTACATAATATATCTACAATAGATGGTTACCATGGTTACAAAAGCAATGAATACTGTCATGACAGTAGATGGGACAGGGAACTACAAATAAATTAACTTAACTTAACTAACAAATAATTAATCATATTTTAAATCAATAGCATACATATACGCTTATATACAAATCTCCATACAAATGTAAATCATCAGGGAAAACAGTTGAACAGAAATTGAAAATAAAGACTGCAAAGACTTTACAATCTACGTTTACGGTCAGACCAAATAAAATTACACACAACTAATTGTGAATAATTATCTATTAAATTAACAGTGCTGTCATAATACAATGTATCTTAACAATGTGTCTAATAATATACTGTTATGCAAATTAACATCCCACACTAGTGTACTATTTATATAAACCAGCCAACTACGTGATTGCATACATATAAAACCTGAGCTAAACAGTCTGTGGTTAAAAAATGACAATAGTAACAAACAACAGCCAATAGAATATACTATAGAGCATATTCTACACAGTATAAACAGGTATTATAGAGTATATACTACACAGTATAAACATGTATTATAGAGTATATACTACACAGTATAAACAGGTATTATAGAGTATATACTACACAGTATAAACAGGTATTATAGAGCATATACTACACAGTATAAACAGGTATTATAGAGTATATTCTACACAGTATAAACAGGTATTATAAAGTATATACTACACAGTATAAACATGTATTATAGAGTATATACTACACAGTATAAACAGGTATAAACCCACATGACTGTACAGAAGTAGGGTGACATTGAATTTAAACACAGTACTTTTACAGATGTACATTGTTTTACACTGACTTCGTATAAATGTATCATTTTCACATGAAATCTTAAATGGGTTTGGAACTTAATACTTACTAACATTCAACATACTTGTTAATTCGTCTGATACCTAGTTTTCGGTCAACCCATGTTTTCGGACGGGCCATTCTGTTCATGATTTCTCGCGATATAAATAGAGATCTGACGTCAGCAAGGGTACCAAGATGACAAGTTAGATTATTTTCGTTAGTCCTACAAAAACTCTTCGGATAAAACTCCCATGCGTAAGTATCACACCTAAATGTTGTAATCTTATGTAATTTTACCTTGTGTCAAGTTTAGTGTAAATTCACTTTTAGTGTAAATTCACCAATAATGCACAAACAAAATGTTCAGTACTCATGGGGAATGGTCATCTGCTTAGTTGATTACTAGGATTTTACCAGTGGATTTTAAGATCAAAGGGAAGCAACTCTTGGAAACATAAAAAAATGGCTACGCGCAACAGTGGGTCTGAAAACAAAGACGTAATAGTTGGCTAGAGGATATTAACACACTATCTAAAGACGATCATGTGTTTTACAAAGGACTTTATTTCCATGAGGATCTGTGTTTATTTCATGGATTACTAGTATATGCTCAATTTACATGTAAGAACAACAATTTGAAGTTTCGGTTGGGATATGCTTATCGGTCCGAAAACTAGGTATCGGCGGATGTAACAAATAGATGGGAGTGTGTGTATATTATATACATAGGTATAACCATTGTAACACGGCCAATCATGCTACCACCTGAATCACAACTCAATAATATGTATACATAAATAATAAATATATGTATTCACAATTGGTGGCTCCACCATAACAGCACTTCAGAAGGTCATATGAAGGTCAATAAAAAACTGGTGTTATAATTCAACGATGTATTTTCTCCTTTTCTTAACAAAGACTGAACTATTAAAATAAAATTTGAGAAATTATTTAGCAAACAATATCACTTGGTAATATAGTCTATGAAGAAAGAATAACAGATTAGGATATATTATTAACAAGAATAATAATATTGAGGTGGTATTTGACCATGTGTAACTTGTCATCCATACATGTTTTAATGTTTTTTAGTAAATAAATAAATCAATCAATAAATAATTACCGGTATTGATAAAATAAATAATTAATAACATTAATAAATTAATAATGGGACTTAAATACTGACATATTATTGATACCATAAATAATTAATAACAGTTCACAATAATATATCTTTAAATATTATGCAATATAAATATTTAATAATAAATTATAACAACAATAATTAAACTTGCATATTCAGCTGTCATTCCTAATGCTCCTAGTGATCTGCTGATAATAGGGTGAAAACCCACAGCAACTAGTTTACATGACAAGGGACTGGTGGGATGAAAACATTCTCTTGAATGTTGTAGGTAAATAAAACACTGACATTCACAATAGCAAATATAAATATTATATATTTATAATATATAAATATGTTCTGAATTGCAATAGATTTAATGAAGAATCCCCCCTGAACTCTCTTTAATAAATGCAGTGCATACTGGCCCCCATGAACATGACAATGAAATGTACACGATCTCTGTATAAATATATTCCTATTTCAGGATAATGAGATGTGTGATAAGTGTTGGAAATTCACTCAAAACCTTTACGTTCATATAGGAAATTAGGATTACAACATATCACAATATATCTGAAGTAGGTTTGAAATAATACTAGTGCCTCCAAACTGTGCTATTCCAATAAATTAGTGTTAATTAACTGTGACTTCTGAATATACATTACTAGTACTTTTAAAGTAAAAACAAAAGATTTGAATCATGGCATTCATACTAATGTTATGACAAGAAATGATATAAATTGACAATAATGAAGAATTTACATGAAAATACAACATGAGTACTACCAGAATAAACCAGCAGAACAAAAATAAAACAAAATTAAGCTTCATTCTTCACTAATCATATTTCCTTGTCATTAGAAATATACTTTATCATAACATGGTGATCATAATGCTGCACAAACACTCACCACATTTCTAGTGGTGACATACACATATGGACATAAAATGATCAGGCCCTGAGATTACGAAACATTTTGAGTACGATTTCATGCTCAAGCTCAAATTTTATATGGGGGTTTGTGAACAAAACCTTGAGTTGACATCGTACTCAGAAAAGCTTTGTAATCTCGAGGCCTGGATCTTGTTCAAGAGGACATTTGCAGCCCTGCAGAACAAGACCCTGGCAGCTACACATACACACGAGTTCAATGTAAAGCCTTAATGAGGTCTGGTAGAGGCAACTGCATGTTAGCCTGGCGCAGGTGGATGTTTGTGTGGACAGTCCAGTCAATCAAAGTATTCCGTTGCTTCCCAAGGGGTGACCTTTCAATTGGCAGTGTCTACGATGTCACAATGGTGAAACTGTCAACCTGTTCTCTGAACCTTTCACAAACAGTGCTGGCCATTACGGTTGCATTTGGTTTGTAATTAGTCACAGCCTAACTTCCACTAATTCACCTTCATTGGTGTTCATTGATGTTCATTGGTGTTCAGGGCAACTCTGATGCTGAACATAGCAGGAAACTTTCTCGAAGAATCTCCCAATAATGTATTTATTTTCCAGTGTCTGTTGTTGATGATGATCAGATGTGACCTTGATTAAGATGAAGGTCATCGGAGAGCAGATGACCTTCATTTTGCAAAAGTCTATGGCAAGTACAGTTGGAATATACAATTTTGAAGATGTGGTGCAACATAAGATTTGTGAATGCATCCTGCCGTCGCCAAGTTCATCAAGTATTAGCCATGTCAAGGTGCCCACATAGGTCCGATTCCTGTTCCTATCAAAGGCAACCTTTCCACCAAATACAACCAACACCAGTGATAGTTGGCACTTGTCCTTGTGTGGTTGTTAGAAGTTGTCCTTATCAATCATTATTCCCCATGCAATATCTTTCATGATGTTGGTGGGATCGTCGTTACATAATGTTAATGGTAGAACATCATACAGCAACAGACACTGCTAATATAGAAGTATGCCACTACCTTGAGTATCACCATCATTGGTTCACCCTGAATAATAGTTACTGTGATTGTCTATCTTGATATTGATGAATTATTGAAACCCCTAAGCCTTTCACAATATCCTCTCCAGCGAAATAACTCTCCTTCATGATCATTTTAGTGTTCAAAATGATGATTGATAATTTTTTAAAGAAAAACAATTGATAATTTACAAGCATTGGTCCAAATGATGAAGAAGTCCAAAATTTCTAAAATATATCAATAATTTGTAAGTTCCAAAAGGTAAAAGTTCTAATTCTTACCAAACGCAACACCTCACAGGAGAGTTCAAGTTGAAAAATCCATGTAAACCTACATGCAACAAGGTACATTTGGATTGTTCTCACAAAGAATTTGGAGAGGATATATATTACAGCAGAGATTTCAAATTTGTTCTATTTCAGCCTGTTAATCTTGCTTGGCCACAAAGATGCTCTGCGTCTGTCTGTCAATCTGTCCGAAACTAGTGCACACACTACTGGAGGAGGGCACTAAAACCAGAGCATCCTCAAGCCCATGCAAGATGTTGAAGCAGACAGGAATTTGATCCATTTGTCCATGGACTTCAGTGGGTGATTATGGAGTTTAACATCACTGCGGGAATCTTTCGCCCATGGACTGCAGGCAAAATGAGTCTTGTAAAGATCCCACAGATGTTGCTGCAACAAGAGCGTGGTAAGGCGGGCTGTGTTGACAAGGCAGGAACTATGGTTACCATCCTGCTGGAGGACATAACGGAACACACTTTGGACACTCTCAAACATGTAGAAGGTTCAGGGCTTTGGTCAGATTTGGTTCGCCATGGAGTGCTCCACACATACTACATCATTTAACAGGATGCACTTCCAACACTGCCTTGTGCCAACAGAATGTCACCAAAGTCCAGACTGCACCTCCAGGTGATAGACTTCACTTGGCAATCGTAGATGACTTGGTTTTGTTCGTAACAATGTCATGAATCACACCATCTTGTTATTGGCAGTGCTTTCCCCCTCACATTTCATCTTGGTGTGTACACATGCATTAGATATACCGAAGGGCCATTCATGATGGCTTCTTTGATGCTTATGCTGCAACACATTCAATGACATCCAATGTACATGCATACAGTTTGTCTTCATGAAGCGCATACCTGTTTCCGATGCACACATTTTAAAGAGCTCATTTAAAACCTTACTGTCACACTAGCATAACATTTCCTGCACAGGTGACATGAACAATCATGCCAGTCACAAACCTGAATACAAAATACCCATAATAATTCCTAGGTGATGGCATAGTATCCCTCACATACATACATGTATAGCACTTAGGGTGTGGTCATGTTTTGTGTTCAATGGCACAGACTTGTGTTAACAGCACTGGTAGACCAGTTGCAACTGGTTTTGTCCTGTGTACACCAGTCACAACTGCTTTTGTCCCATGTAGACCAATTGATGCCAACTGGTTTTGCTGCCAGTCAGAACTGGAGTTTGTCCTGTACACCAGTCATGACTGGTTTTGTCATGTGCAGACCAGTCACAACTGGTTTAATGGAGGGTGTCAAGAGCTGCTGCAAGACGTAGCATGTCGGGGAGATTCAGAGCGAGACGTTTCTCTAAACACTGGTAGAAGTACTCTGGAGCCTGAAGGGAAAAGAAAAACATAGAATCATATGTAAAAGTATGCAACTATTTATTGGAAAAACTTCCAGATCCACAAATGTGCATATAAAAGTCAATATAATTTATCTTTACATCATAATTATCATGTTCAAATTGCAATAACAAAAATTAAAGAATACATAATTTATAAAATATCAGAATAAATATTCATAATAATACTAAATCGTGTCATAAAATATTGAATTAATGTATACATTAACAAGAAGCTTGTGAAATTTGTTTCAGGATGTGGAGTTAATAGTCAACAGGTTGTAATATTTTACCTCATGCTTCATCTCTCGGAGCTGCCACAATAACCGGCCATCGAATTGGCTTAATGTTGCTATAACACTGTAAAAGATACAAAAATATTTGTTCAAAAACCCACCTGTAATACTTTAAAAAGAATTTCAAACCAAAACAGAAAGCAGTGATCTACAACCAAGATCTTCATTTCACGAACAGGTTGTACTGTAGTCTGATACACGTCACTTCCTGCTATAGTAAAAGCTTGGCGCATAGACTGATTTAGGCCAGGACTACAGTACAACCATTTCCTGAAGCACATGCCAGGGCTTTACATTAACTTATTGAGTCACCAGTCCCTGTCAGATGGGAAACTACTTGCCCTGTAGGTCAAATGCTTGTTAACTCTGGTTAGTTCACTTGTCCATCGCTACTGTTGAGCCCGGCAACTCAGCTATAAAGTCAAAACACACATACCCGTCTAGTTGGTGTGCTATGAGCCATCGTTGAACCTCGTCTCGGTTCATGTTGCATGCGATTGGCCGATTTCCGTGAGCCAATGCCAGCTCGGTGCCAGGATGAGTGTTTCGATGAGGATTCCCAGCCTGCACTAACTGGTTGTCAGCGGTTACCTCCAAGGCATCAGGTTCATCTGCAACAACCCAGAAATATCTCAGAATAATGTGTCGTCAACAATAGTCAGGTATAGTAGTGAATTATTATGAATCCTGCATGGTAAAGTAAGTAAGTGAATACAGAGTTTTAACGTCGCTGCGGGAAACTTTCATCCACTGCATCTTTTAAATATATTTTTTTAAACAATATTTTTGGTGGAAAATTTCCAGGATGCAATATGAATTCACAGTGACATGGATACCTTTGCTGTGTCCTGTCACCAGATTTGACCTCTGACCCCTCCCCCTGAGTTCCTTGAGGAGACCAGACATGGATTTCTCGAAGGGGTATTTGCCGCTGAAGTCGAAGAAGAGCTTGGCGCCCAGGATCATTCCCAGCCAGCCGTCCGGCCGATACCGCTTCTGCATCATCAGTGGGATGTAGTCCTTCCGCAGTTGGAATGTGTACTCAGACTCTGTAGGCAGAGAGAGAGGAAGACATAGTTAGTCTGGCTTAACTGTGTTTAACCCCTCCTTGCTGGATTAGGCAAAGTCACTGCTCTTTAGGGCATCTCCAGTTGCCTCCATCATGGAGAGGGTTAAAGGACAGAAGACGACGTATTTTATATTTTTCAATTTTGGGATTGTAATTGAGCCACATAGATTATTTCACTAATATCACAGCTTGTCAGTTTCTGGCAGAAGGAAATTCACAATATCCATATACTAATAGCGCTGAATATTGCAGTAAACCTGCTCCAAATATTACTGACATACACTCAACAATGATCTAACACTGCTGTCTGATTGACCTTTGACATTAACAAAGCCTTAACCAATCACAGGCTCACTTTCGCAAGCTCACTGGTAGATTGGTAACTCGTAAGCATCACTTGGCCCCCTCACAATATTGAGCAGACAGTGTCTCGGTGTACGGAGATTAAGGTCAAAGGTCGTCCAGACTGCAGTGTGAGCATGATTGTGTTAGATCGTTGTTGAGCGTATGTCAGTAATATTTGGAGCGATACTTTCGTATCTAATTTTAATTAAGATTGCCTTCCAATATGATGTATCTGCCACATCAATTTACAGTGTGTAGTAAACTGAAGCACTAGTAAAATATTCGAAAATTGTGACAGTGGTCATGTTCTAACTTTCATTTCTTTTATAAATCAACTTTGTTGCATGTTTAGGTAATGCAGCAAGAACCATAGATTTTATAGACTTTTAAAAATAGATTTATTAATTCCACCCAGTTCTGTGTTGCTCACCTGTCCTACAGTTAGGACTCTGCTTGTACTTCTCCGACATACACACGATGACAACAGCAGCGTTCTCCACAGCCTCCGCCATCGCCTGCAGTGTGGATCCACCCATCTCATCCACATCCACCCACACTATGTAGCCTTCAGACTGAGGAGAGATCACACAGGGAATGTTATATACAGCTTATAGTGTG
>JAVCKX010086753.1:0-12953 GCA_034780695.1 Lepetodrilus gordensis | reverse complement strand
AATCAGCTAAGCTGGAAGGCGACTGTAAAATCATTTAAATACACACACACACACACACACACACACACACACACACAAGGAGCAATCGTAGATCTACGAGAGTCGTAACTCATTAGCAACTCCATGTTAACATACATAATTACGACACTCGTAGCGCTACGATTGTTCTGTGAATCTGAACCCTGTAATCCAGTTGAAGGCTTTTCTCCTTCCAAAACCAGACCGACGGAATTACACTGAAACGGTCTGAAAGTGGCATTACATCATGTAACTCGCATCGTGGCCAGAATTAGAGCATTAATTTGTTGTTTCTCGTGACATTTCTTAAGTGTGTCGCCTGCTATTTTAGTGCCAGACTATATCATTTATCTTTTACCTGTCTATCCATGTCAAGTATCTAACGTTATAACTGTCGCAGTGTTTCTCGTGTCTCGTAGAAACTGTCATATCTCCCCTCTTCTCCCCTGTCACAGTTCTCACTTAGACTATACATGTTTCACTTATAACTGCACATGGCTCACTTACCAATAATTGATTAACCGCTTCTGTACTGACCATGCCCATCATTAATTGTCATCACCTATATATAGCGTAACTTATTTTACGTTGTGGCAACGATAAACTCATTTCTTTTGATGCATTGACTTGTTAGTGTGCGCCACACATGACACTGTCATGTTTTGTTTCAATAATACTAATATAATAACATCGGTGTCAATTTAACACAGTGCAGCACATTTCATAAACCTCGTATACTGTCAGGGTATTCGTAAAGTGAGTTCCGTTCAAATTTGCTTTCAATTCTGAATTTTCGTTGATACGCCAGACGTGCCGCGCAATGTTAATCGATCTGGCAGGCAAGCTCATGTCGTAAATATAAATTAATGGAAATGTTAATCAGTTTTGACGCAAATGCATCATATTTAGCAGTTATTCACAGGCAGAAAGAATGCAGGATACCGCATAATCCCACGATAATTTTGAAATTTAACAGAAGTATTATATATCATTCTCTTTTCTACAATAATTATCTTCAAAACTGTACATATAATAAAGCGAAAGTGCATGCATGTATATTTATAATAAATCATTATATAACTAAATGAACTCTTTCGTCTCAAATTGTATTATCGAGGAGTCATATGTTCATACCAACACAGGATGGCATATTATATTATTAAAAAGCGAGCCTTTCTGAACCAGTTGCACGACGCTCTTGTAGGCTATAACTATTGTAACGTCAACGCTTTCTATTGTGGCGGTAGCCCAATTACAACTATTGTAACGCTACAAGAACGTCGTGCAACGGGCACCCGCCATCTTATCCGAAATTGCGTTACAGTACTTGAGACTATATATATCTCCTTTAAAATACATCGTCATTGTCCACGCTGATGTTACGTGGGGAAATGGCCGTGTGTTTCAGAGGGTGGTCTAGTCAAAGTGTAGTATGTTGTCTATGGTTGAGGTTCCACTTGATGTAATACCGTTTCATACAAGACGGTCCAGGGTCATGGTACACAGAACGATGATTAACAGGGAGGAATTATTATTATTGTATGTTACAATTCAAGATTAAGTATGCAAATGTGTAACACTATAACCTGACTTCTTCACCTAATGTCAAGAGTGAGTTCTTCATTTGAGATTTCAAATTTAATGACCGTTCAATTGGCCTTTACCAAACAAATACGCCTTCAAGAAATATAATTATGTCTGACCTAGTATGTATGTACATAGGTGTCTAAGGTGAGTCCTCTGACCTAGTCTGTATGTACATAGATGAGTGAAATTACTGTCCTTTGAGATTTCGAATCAGAATAGACAAAGAAAACATTTGCACTAGTGGATCAATGTTTTTAATATTAATCTGTTATCCAGTCTGCAAACAGGAAGTGGAAATTTATTCATCACCGGTTGACACACTAACTTGCGACCTGTCCCTCAAACATTCATCCCTTCAGTGTTTGGTTAATGGAATTTAAGTTATCTAGGACAGGAATTGACAAGCCTTATCTTCTCAATTATGCAACTTCAAAAGATGGAAATTAACTAGACCGCACTTTTCAATGGCCCCGTCTGTGTGAAACGGCGTCTAGGTAACCATAACTTCACCGTTAGTCAAATAGTGAGCCTACAGCATGCAGTATTCAATTAAAAGTTTCGAATTTCTGAACATGGTCACGGTAGAACATCACCACTGACACTGTGTGTTGTATTAATATGACGGTCATCGCTCAGTAGATATGCTACGAGAATGCATACATGTGTATTGCGGTAACCAATTGCATGATTGAATATCATCAGCTATTATATATCAGCTTTACGTAGACTAAACGTCAAGAGTCACAGCGAACACACGACGCCTAATTACGGACACTTTCCAAACCTTTTGACTTCTGATGGCACTGATAATTGAATGTTCCCAGGCCCCCGTTCCACAGAACGATTGTACCACAACCAGGGGCACACCTCTATGTTAATATACAAAAGTTACAACCCTTGTAGTAACGATCGTTCTGTGGAATTTCAAGTTTCAAGGGACCATCTTATTTGGAACGTCCTGTCCTTGAAATAGCGTCCTTTGGAAAATGCCCTTATGGTTTAACGAGTACGGTATAGTAACTGCAAATATATTACTGTGAATACATAGATTTTCACCACCTCACATGGAATGAGTTCACTGAATAGTATCTTTGGAAAGTGTCATTTTGGGCTAACGTGTACGGAACCTAACCGCATTTCTTGCTGTGGTATAAGCAGATGTTCATGCCTTTTCATTACCGTTTCAGATTCAGGCAGGGCTTTCTACACGCTTTTCACTGGTGCCCTTTCCGTCGTTGTAGGAAACTACGAAGAATCGGTTCAGTTACACTAGCTTAAGTTGTGCGTGTGTGTACACATTGCTTTCTTGAATGGCTGAGACTTGGAACATTTCATATTTCTGGTTAACTTTTCAGGTTCAGACAAGGGTTCCTGCGCTTTTTTCGCTGTTGTCCATTTCGCCCGTGCCGACAGAATCGAAGGATGGTTTGCCATGAAAGAGGATTTTACTCGACCCGTACGAGCATGAGTGCCTCGGAGAAATACATGTATGACAGGAACGGGTCACTGATGCACACAACTATGGACAGTCTGGACGATACCACGTCCACGCCGAGCGTGTACAGGATGCACCCCATCGTGGCTAAGCGTATCAGAGACGATTCAGTATGAAACAGGACGTGTAATTTTAAAAATCAACAGAAACACAACAGCCCACGCCCCTCCCTCCCTCCCTACCGGAAACGGAAACGCACAACGGCGTTGTAGAGATTGAAGTGGATCATATCTGTTCGTATATACGACGTCTATGTTTTGTTATCAAGTTCGTATGCGAACGTCAACTCAAGAGTGTACAGTCAACGCGGAAGGAGTCGGGTGGTTTTTTTTCTTAGAAAAAGACACCGGGACTACTTTTTTGATAGTATCCATACGCATAATAGATTATCGTGCGTGGGACCCTTGTCTGAGAGAAAGTTAAACATTGATATATTGCTGATATTATGATATACCGTCGTTGACGTCATGAAGGGAACAAGTGAGGATATGACCATTGGATGAATGGATCATAGTATTTCTGTAGGCCTTGCAGAGGTACATCCTAATAATGTAATGTTCCGTTAATGGGAGGACTACTCACATCAGTCGTGATGGATTGCTGGTGAAACGGGTACAACACATCCGTGGTTGAGGATGATTCGAGAGTATACTGTTGCTGAAAATATACGCAACGACATACAAGCCAGTACCCCACGTATATGTGTGCGCAAGTGTCAAATGTATATACATGTACGCTAATCCTCACCCTGCTGGATTAGGCAAAGTCACGCAATTCAATTTATTCTCGAAAACCACCAACTGGTGGTACATGAGAAAAACATTCAATAATTTATAGTGTAAATAATAATAGTGGTATTATGGCATCTCCGGTTGCCTTCAGCAAGGAGAGGGTTAATAAACCGTTGTTAATTAAGGACGTGGAATTGTGTTATACAGTATAGTAAGGCTGAATGCTTATTTAGACATTGAGTTGGTCGTGAGAGTACACATCTGAGTTAAACCTGGAGTGTGGTTACTATTAATCCACAAGAACCATCCCTGCAAATACGTTTGCCATTAGAAAGCAACGTTAGGACTTTGTAGTAACACGACTTCCTAGGAACATGACTTTGAGCCTCCAGTCCTGGCTACTACACGTCCAAGCCGATGTTGATGTCGTCACCATCACGAAGACTTCCACGAAGTGTACATATAGATAGATCTTGAAGGAAAATAACATCAGGAGAGTAATGTGTATCAACTGAAAACACTAACGTTTTAACAAGATTATTCGGGAGAATGTTCATGCATACAAAATGTTGAATTAGCATGCATCGTCCTCATGAACCATTTGATTTCTTGGGAAATCTATCGTTGGTGTCATAGCAGAAAAGACAGTTTTTAGTTCAGTATCATAGTAGGACATTTGCGCATCTGGTGTCCTGGCAGTTTCCTGTGCAGGACACCAAACTTTAAGTGGGTGTCCTGCACAGGCAACCTCCAGGATACCCATTGGGCATGTGTCCTATTAGGATTCTGGTGGAAACCCCAAAACATGATCTTCAACAGTTATTGCTTTCTGTGAAATCAAACGAAAAATCCTGAAGGCTATCTCTTCAACATGTCTTAGAGTAATAGTGCTCACTGATTGGTTCGTTATAATCAGCTGACAGCTTTATTGAATGCTATATCACAGGTTGTAGCTAATGTATGACTGAAGTCTCTCATGCATTCTAGGATGCCGATGTATTTAGCCGACAAGTTGTTTATAGAAATATATAATGAACGTTCATGAAGTGATTACACCTTTGAAAGATCTATCTGTTTATTATTTATTATTTCCTTTCGTTTTCATTCTCAATTATGTTGAGTTTCGTGAATCTACAAATATTGAAAAACAGACATGTTTTCATAGGAACCATCTTCGATATGAAATATATATGTATACAGAACAACTATGCTCAATAACCATGAAGGAATGATTAATATTCACAACCATTCTTGGATTATTGTGGACCATTCAAATTATACACGTACTTAGCGACAAGGAAAACATAAAGCCATGTTTCATCATATTGCCTAGTCCACGTGACCTAACTCTATATATTCGTCATCCTCGAAAACCCAAGCCATTATGACTACCCTAACCTCCGTCAATTACCCTGGGAGCACTGTCTATATAGAACTCCGTTTTCGACACGAGACTGTTGCGTGGGGGTTACGTGCTCTAAATATATCGACCAATCCAAGCTAGGCGGAGATAACTCTGAATCAATATATTTAGAGCAACGGTCAGGTGTCTAGTGGGACTCTGATTGGTTGATATAAATATAATGTATCATATATTCATTAAGGCTGTTCAATGTACAAAACGGAGTTAAACATAGACAGTGATCCCAGGGTATGTGACGGAGGTTAGTGTAGTCATAATGGCCTAGGTTTTCGAGGATGTATATTCGTATGGTCTCTATACAGTCGTAATAATGTAGTAAGCGCAGTTCGTAATTGTACCCTTGCCCGGGGGAGATGTTTTCATGCGGTTTACACAAATGAATATGTGTGTTATTGCAATAATGGTAATGAACCAATCACGAAAAATACTTTTTTATGTTTAGGTGACTAGTATTTTATTTTAGAAGTCTAATATATGGCAATATATCGATGATTCGACCTAGGAAAACTCGACACTTGTATATATCGATATTAAGCATCGTCGTACCGTATCGGTGTATTCATGAGAATATTGAATGAGTATTAATCTCATAGTATCGATATATCGGGATGGTAACTATGAGAACACTACGATCAAGATTAATATCGCATACATTCATGTAAACAACGTTTTCAGATAATGTTTTATGTTGTAGAAGTTATTGTTTGTTGTTGTTAGTATGATATTTCATAAGTGCTATTGTTATCTATATGTTACTTCCGGCTGAACAGTGATGAATAATATGTTTATGATCATAACAGACATACTGTTTGTCACAGAGCTGTATATTATACTTTCCTTTTCCTATTGTTACGAAAGCTTCGTCCGAGGAATATGTTTGTTCTGTGGTTACGTGCCTATCCATATAGTGTAGACCTCGCATATAACGTACTCATTGGGACCGGCTATTTTTGTCCGTTATATGCGACGTCCGTTATACGCATATACCGTAATTTGCGCTTATACCGTAATTAGCGTTAGACGGGAGCTGGACTTCAGATTCGGTACGTTATAGTCGGAATGTCCGGTTTATGCGAGGCCGTTATATGCGAGGTCTTCTGTAGTGTAGAATATGGATAGACAGACATATAAATTCTGCTATGACGGGTACACGGTCAACAATGTTTTACGAATGCATATCTGAAACATGTTTTCAAATTTTAGTAATATAATATTTTAACATTGTTATGTTTGCAAACGTTTATGTACAAGACCTTCTCGTTTGGTTGAAATTAGAATGTATATCAACGTAAATAACAAAATATTACAGGAGAGAGGAACATTTTTATTAAATATTGTTTTTAGACATCAGAACGTAAAGGCTTGTTACTTGTTTTATGTTTGTGATAAGTTTGTCTGATTACTAGATTCCTTACAAACAGTCAAACATGAACGACTATAATGATAGTAATCAGTTCATAGTGTATCCCCATCGTAATATGAACGGTCCTAATACTATTTACATTATCTGTATATTGTTATGGACATCAAATTCCGTGAGTGAGACACTGTATAATATCAATGGAACCTTCCATAAAATTGCAACTATATTATTTAGACTAAGGTCCTGGGTAATCGGTCAGAGTTATACCTGAACTTAGCCTAAGCAGGCCCGTCGGAAGCAAAATGGGATTGGTCATGCCACACTGTTATGAAGAAATATCCTTCATGTTATGTTAACATAAATGTACTAAGATGCAACATATCAAATAGGTATGAATAGCTCATATTATATATGTATTAGTTCCGACCGAGGCACACTCTCGGAAAAACATTAACATGGGCATATAAGGAAATACGATTTCCTGGTAGCTACAGAACAAAGATTTAATTTGTTCTCACCTGTTATATATCCAGTGGTGTTTCGATGGCATTGTTTTTTATAATGTAGCAATAACAAAGTACAATTTCCTGATATCAACGAAATATGGTCTGGTGGACCGTTTCCCAAAGATTTCGAAATGTAGGCATTCAAATTGCACTTTCCTGGTAGATATAGAAATAAAACCCACAATACTATCTGGAGTTGTCCGGCGGTGTGCTCCCATGGAATTGTAGGCATAAAAAGTGCAATTTCTTGGTATCTATAGGGATAAAATCACACACTGTTATCTATTGTGGTCTAGTTAGGTGAAATGTTGTTATGATAAAATGCGATTTCCTTGCATCGGCAAAGAGATTGACATCTGCGTTAGTACCCACGTCTTATGATTGAACATTTTGACATGTAGGCGTAAGAAAAAGCGATCTACTGGCATCTGAAGAAAGATGAGACATCTAATAATAAGCTACCCAATAGGGTCTAAAGGCGGTTTCCATAAATTTTGAAATAGACCTACAGGTATGCGATTTTCTTTGCATCCAGGAATGTCCTGTAACTTCGTTAAAAATATAAACAAAATGCTGAGAAGATGTTTTAAAAAATATAAATTGCTGAGAAATATTTGTCATGCCATGCCATGGCATAACTGGCATACCCACTTCCGACGGCCTTGACTTAGGTCATATACAATAACCGTTGACTGAATTTCAGCTTCACCGACCGATGACCCAGCCAGGGCATCGTTTATCGAAGGTCTCATATCTACTACGAGACCATAAGGACTATAATGCATGATATCTAATGCATGGTGTTCGTGCACTTACTAGAGCGCTATTGTTCATAGTGGATATGAGAGCTTCGAGAAACGACACCCAGGACCTATACGTCTATACGAAGATTAAGTGAAGCATCTTAAAGTTATATTACATGAAAGGCATAATATCACAGATAGTTATTGTTGTTTTTGGACTAATTATTTGCTTCATTACGGTATTATCAATGCAAGGGGACATAATTCAGTGGTACGACTAAAATAGGAACGTTTGCTTTCAAATTCCTTCATAGAACAGGTGATTCATTAAAGACAAAATAAATAGCGGAACGTTCCCTATATTCATATAAAATATTAATATTTTGATAACTATTAAGTACTGGGGCCGTATTCATAAAAAAGCTTAAGTCAGTTTTTGATGATCAATATATAGCACAAATTGACTTAAGCCCTTTTATGAATACCGGCCATGGGGACTAAGTACATCAGTAAATAACAACGTTTGGGTGGACAAATCAAGCGTAATTAGTCTCAGATCGAAATTCGTTTGTCCATTATACACGTCTATCAACTGTGATATTATGCCTTCAATTTGATAAATTTTTAGAAATAATTAATTAATACTTTACTTAACGATGGTGGTAAATATGGTACAGTGTGTGTAAGTATTGTAATGGATTCCTTCAACCTCTTGTGAACGTGAATACTTGACACCGATGTGAAATATATTGCACTTGGAGGTCGGATCACTCCAATGGTGGACATTCATTGTTTGGTGTGTAATAAACTGTTTCATGATCACTCCTGGGTGTCCTGTTCTGTAAGACGTCTCAATGACAATGGGTGTAAGTACTCATGGAACCAGAAAGTACCAACCGTAGTATTACAATCATAATCAGTATCCTCTTTTAGTACCCATCCAGGTACTAACTATTGGTTCACGCAAGGTTCATTAGCATACAGACAACATGATACTGTTCGTTGCATTCTGAAACATTCAGATATATACCATTTAAACTGGCTTGGTCTGACTTTATAGGAAGAAGCCAGAGTACTTCTATTCCCAGAGTTAAGTTGAAAAAACACAATAAAATTGAATGAATTAAATTAAATGAATGCAATGTATGAAAATGAAATGAATGAAAATGAAATGAATGAATGAATGAAAATAAACTGATTGAATGAATAAATAAAAAATAAAAAAATAAAACGAATCAAAGAAACACACTACTTTAAATCCCGGCATCAACGTTCGCGAAAGTTACCTTTCTGACGCGATATTGATAGGATGCACTGTCTGTAGAGTGGCAATACAGTTATCATCCTTCGTTTTGTCAGTACCAGCCGGTGCTCGCAGGTTTACTGCAACATTCAGCGTTACGGATGTTGCAGGTTTCCTCCTGCCGTGATATTAGTGGAAGATTCTAGAAAGCGACTCTAAATCCCCTTTTCAAAACAACAACAAAAACGAAACAAACAAAAAACCTAACAACTAAACATCCAAATTATACATGCACTAATTACTATATCAATAGGTTAAAATAGGAGACACTAGCATTCGTCAGTGTTAAGTCTTGACAACAGCAATGTTTTAAAACACTGTTTTCTCGTTACTAGCATACCGCTGCCTCGTACAGTTATTTACACATATAAGTACTTCCAGTTGGCATTTTACGTTTCCCTTGCTAAGGAATAACTATCCTTATTACCAACGATGTGTTCGTTAAATCTTGTCTGAAGGAAAAGGAATGTGACTCGCAGATTGCGTGCCAAATTATATATTTATTTAAGAAGAAAACTATACATGATCATCGATATAATTGCTTATGTAATTAGTTTAGACGAACGGGGTGTGGATATGCGCGTAAAAACGATGAGTGTGTATACTGAAATGAAAGATAGCACGTTTACATATATATACAGACGATAACATGATATATACAGACGATAACATGATATATACAGACGATAACATGATATATACAGACGATAACATGATATATTACATGTTCACAGCAAAAAAATAGATAAAAAGGTGGGTGTTCTGTTCTAGGATGCTAACAAAATACTAAAGGGAATCTGGCAGGACACTTCCACCGCTGGTGTCCTGCCTTATATATGTGTGTATCCAAGTTAGGTATTCGGGCTCGAACACCTAACTATTTCTCACTACAACTTTGTTCAGTACAGGACATTCTGTTTATGTACTGTATTCGTGATTTACAATGATGCTGCTTTTTCTTCTATATAGCAATAATTATTAACTCATTATACACACATTTCGTTTGAAAATGGCTGAACTTGCGGGTGTAGTTTCACCGATGTTTCTAGAATTTATTTGCAAATTATCTACCTGGCAAGCCTGTATTATTGATGACAGAACAGCTCTCGTTATAACTCGATAAATCCGTAAAACAAAAACTATCGAAAATAGGTGTCGTTCGAAAACTGGTAACCGGACGATATACAACATCCAGGCATACAGAGAAGCAGTGGACACTTGCTCGAGAAGAACGTGGAGATCGTGTTGTCTGTAATTCTAAGGAGAACCCGCATCCCACTTACTATTCTACTTCTTGCCCCATAGGTACCAGAGCAGCATATTTTCCGCAACATTAAACCCATTATTGCTTTGCAAAGTGAAAGTAAAACAATCAGCGAGCCAGAAGCCGAAGGCAGATGTACGCCATGGCTGCCCAGTAGTATAGTATTTGAAGAACGGTATTGAATTTATCTGTTGCATTGAGGAGGGGTGTGCTGGTTGTAGAAAGCAATTTGCCTCCTCAGTAACGTGCCATTATCAATCAAGGCCCCGTGCTGTAGGCTATATACCAGCATCCTGGCAGGGGCGGAAAAGACGATAGTCTTGTCTGCTTGGCGGTGTACCTTTGCAGATTGCCGTATTTTACACCGGAAGTACGAGCAATGGTCAGTGGTCATCGTTAATGGATGAACTTTGAAATACATTCAAGATTGTGTTCAAATGTACTTGTAATGAGTATACATTTTCCCTTGACAGATAATTAGTAGACATACTCAGAGCTCCAGATAAAATCTGCGAGTATGGTACTCCCTAATTTTGATTTAGGGAGTATTTTCAAATATTGCGATACTGGTACTCCCAGAAATTAATTTAGGGAGTATTATGTGAAGATTAATAGCAGTTGTAGGTTGCTTTTAACATAGTTCAAATAGCTGAACGTCGTTGTAATGGCCCCATTTACTATCGGACATTTATTATGTGACCAAAATGGAATGTCCGATATAAGAAAATAAAAAGGAAGAAAAACATTATTAAGATAGTGTCATCTCCAATTAAACCTATTTTTTTTTATTCTCTGTAAAATGAGGTCTATTTAAAATAAATAAATAAATAAATAAGTGATACGCGCGACCGTTAACAGCCCACGTATTTTATCATTATGTAAATTACGCAGATACGCGCCTTATCTGGGCTAGTGCATACTACCCAAGATCTGTTCCCATGCGTTTAAGACGCCAACGTTGTGCAACGTTATTGCTTTTTCTTGAGTTCTTTACTTGGTGTTTAAATCCGCTTTCGAGATTATTTTACGTATCTAATCACGACGTACAAGTCCGACGGGAAGAAACCCGCAACATCCATATCGCTGAATGTTGTGCACAGCCACAGTAAATCTGCGACCCTCGGCTGCTACTGTCGGACCAAGGATGATAACTGCATTGCCACTCTACAGACAGCGCATCGTTTCATTGGAAATATAACGTTCGCGAGCATATGGATGCCGGGATTTGAACTCGGGAGCTTTGGCTTCGAAGACCAACGCTCAACAGCTGCGCTATCACCTGCTCTGTTGCACGTAACATAACCAGATAGCATACTAAAATTTAAATGATTAAAATTACCATTATATATTATACTAGTTTAGTAACACCAGTAAGAATCACTACTGTCTATATTACATGCACATTCCGGTTACTATATAATAAGGAGGAGGAATCATACATTTCTCGCTTGTATTTCAGATAGGGTATGTGTTGTAGGTATACCGGTATCATATTTCTAAATACATCACCCTAAATTATGTCCAAATTGTCTGTTTACTTCTATGGCGCGAACAAATTACTCTAATCCTTCCTGGCTTGCCAATATTTCATGTTTCGTGGAGGTTTCGATCAGTCAACCGTCTTACCGCAAACGAAAGGTTAAATTTACACCCTGCGATGGATGATACACAAGGGACATGCTTGAAGTACGCCTCCTGTTACGTTAAGAGACTGGCAACGCGGCGTAAAGTTGTCACGGAACCGACGTAACGAGCGCGTAAGTGACGTTAAAACATTAGCCCGCACAAGCTGTTACACACCGCGTGAGGATCGACCAAATTAAAAAATCTGGCCATTACACATCAGGATTAATGAAAAGTTGAAAACCTCACTGGAGTTGTTCAAACCGCGGAAACTTAATAATTCCTGCGGGAGTTAGTCTGCCAGTTCCTTTAAAGGTTAGAGGTAAAACAATGATTTATCACATCATGGCTGCTTGACGGTAAATAAGTGACATTGGTTTCGTGGGGAGCGACATTAATATAGGATATACGTCAACATCCTGTTTGTCAATCCCCTCTCATGATGTATATATTATTGTATTGTTAAATGTCATGTGTGTATGTCCTTTCATGAGAATAAATACTGTTTCAATCACATTCGAGAAGAGTGTGGTATTTGGACAAGTAATTGTCAGTTCCCTTTCCTGACCGAAAGTTATTGGTTCTTGTATTGAAGACGACGATATGAGCCCCACCTTGGATCGCCACTGATTAGTATTTAACTATGTGTTGTTCTATAAACAGACACATGTCTGTAGATTAGACACTTGTGTCAAAAGTCGTACTATAGTATGACCCTATATATGTTAGGGATGTATATAGTTGAATGTTTTAAAGAAGAAACAGGTTGAAATAAAATGCATACATGCCATCCAAATATTTTTCATTTAAAGGCATAATTATATCACAGTTGATTGACCTGTATAATGGACAAACGAATTTCGATCTGAGACTAATTACGCTTGATTTATCCACCCA
>JAVCKX010086645.1:0-12954 GCA_034780695.1 Lepetodrilus gordensis | reverse complement strand
TACAAAGTTGACAATACATGATTTTAATAATTGGTGATAACTTAATAATAATAATAATAATAATAATAATAATAATATTAATTAATATTCCCTAAATCCAGTTTAAAACTGCTCAAATGCACTTTTGAGACTCTTAACCTCATATGTTTGGTAAAATGATAAACTAGAAGGTAAATACAGTTTTATGTCATCATGAGCTCTAATGATACCAATACCTCTGAACAAACTTGATGAAAAATAAATTCAAACAATTGATATTTTACATCCTATTTCAATCAGATAATTTCTCAATTACAGCTTGTTTTTTATTGATTGAATTACTGCTTTACATCACAGCGGGAATATCTCACCCATAGATGACACGACTCCCATTTCAATAATATACAAAAACTCCCTCTACCCCTACGGCTACCCACCCACGGAAACCCGACAGTGTGAGGACAGGGGGTGCAAGAGTACACAGAACATGCTCACTCCACAAGCTAGACACGGATCCAGACTGTGATGGGGTGGGGGTAACCCCTAGAGCACCTTCCAGACTTCCACCCAGCGCCTCGTTGACCGCCTCCTCTGTGGCCACCATGGGGTGCTCGTACCAGTTCTTGCCGTTGTCCGACCGCATGATAAGCACCTCACGCTCCTTGCCTCGCAGTGAGGCGAAGTGAGGCACCTCGATGATGATTGGTCTGAAAAACAAGATATGCATAAATTAAGACAATGCCTATTTAAAACGGCAGAGAAAGTACAAATTTAATGTTTTGTCTTGGGCAAAGATTTCAAAATAAACATTAAAAATTAAGCATTAGTTTATTTACATTCATGCTGAATTTACATTTTTATGTAAATGTGACTACTCCACATGGAATGCGTGATGTTTTCATTATGGGCACCTGGTAATACCATTCATAAATTAGCACTTTAGCACTAATAGGTGTGCACCACCCTATCTAGGTTGAGGTGTATTCTATGGGTGGCTACCACTATTGCTAAAAGGTATGAGCCTTGGTCGAGGTGTATATTGATGGCTACCACTAGTGTTAAAAGGTATGACTGAGCAGACCACCATATCTTGGTTGAGGTGTATTATATTGATGGCTACCACTATTGCTAAAAGGTATGACTGAGCAGACCACCATATCTTGGTTGAGGTGTATTATATTGATGGCTACCACTAGTGCTAAAAGGTATGACTGAGCAGACCACCGTATCTTGGTTGATGTGTATAATATTGGTGGCTACCACTAGTGCCAATATAGATCACCCTATCTTGGTTGAGGTGTATTCCACAAGTGATGACCTCCAACAAGTGAACAGCTTCAGTTACCAACTACTAAGACACCTAACACTGGACCATAGACACATAAGTCAAACACAATATGTCTTTCTAATCACTTCTGCCTAGTGGACAGGTTTAGCTGTAGGATCATTCAAAGGCAATGGTGTATACAATACCACACGCTACAAATCAAGGTCTTGTTTCCAAAACCCACAACATTGGCAGTCATAGTACACTTCACAACGGTCGGAGGAATTTTGATTACTTAGTCTTTGGAAAATGGCATTCACCCTATATCAGATGCCCAATCTTCAGTACCAGTGAGAAAATTGGTGAAATAATCCTGTTTGGGGCAAAATAACCCAATAGGGAATGCCCATGCTGATCACTCATCCAGTTATCTGTATCTGCTAAGACTTACTGCTTAATACTGTCATTCATAACGGTATATAGATCACTATCAGATAAATAGATCACTATCAGATATATAGATCACTATCAGATCTCTTTTCTGGATCAAAGATAATCTCGGACTGTTCAAGGATTGTCGGTCGAGTAAACATCAAAACATTGAAATACCTACAGGCATTATAATTCTCTGTCTGAAGTAGACACCCTGGTTTTGTCGGTTACTCAGCCTTTGGTTGTGAACCACTACCCAGGTTATATCCCTGGTCATCAATACTACTACAACACCTGCTGGTGAAATCATAGTGACCTTCTTCTAAAGCAACATCACCAGTACTGAGTCAGCATAAACAGGGTAGTAGCTATCTGCAGCTAGGTAGTAGCCAGGAGGCAAGTTATCAGGTTATCATTGCATCAGACATCAGAACGGGTTATTTTCTATTCCCCATAAAGGTTAGACACACATCGTGATAGAAGGTTTTGTTTACATGAGAAGCCGATACCGAAAAGTATTACGTTTATTTAACTGTCAGTCTGTCTTGTTTGGCACGATGGATTTATTATTCTTCTGATTAACTCTCCCCCTACCAGCATCAACTGAGGATGCCGCAAAGACACAATTATAAATACGTATCCAAATATGTTTACATATACGATGTGTCATGTAATTCAATTTGATATGCTATCACAATAATTTCAGCTTTTTGATATGCCATCACAATAATTTCAGCATTTGAAAAATTGACATTTTTTCACATAGCTTGTATTCAATTTGTGTTAATTCTATTTAACCAAATTGATTTTCAGTATCTAACTGACTGATATGTATATACTACTTCTAACAGTATACATGGTATATGAGCTTGAGTGTAGGAGCTAGCTAACTTACAACACAGATATTATAAGAAACAGTGACACCTTCATGTGAACACAACACAATGTCAGTTGATCACCTCTGTCATATCTGAACATGACAAGCTTTCACATGTATATCGTTCAAGCCAATCTTTATACCCACGGACCTAGAACAGGCCTACACTACTCATACACTACTGCTATTTCAATGATATCTACTAGTGTCTGTGCTCAGCAAAAAAAGCATAATCTCCACAAGAAACAATTATAGAACATAACGCAGTGTCTGTGTATTTTGTGAGAGTTGCATGTGTATCTGTAAGACTTGGCTATGGACAATGAACAATAACGCCTCCGTTCCCTGTTGGCAAAGAAAGGCTGTTTATGTGGGGCTGTTATCACATTGGATCAGCCACAATGCCCACTTTATGATACAAAGTAATAGGTTTTACACCGTACTTAACCCTTTAGGTACCATGAATCAAAAACCTCCATGACAATGCTGGAAACAGAGCACTGGGTAATGACTTAGGCCAGTTTACCCTTAGAAGGGAGTACAATACAATTATGTAGGCACTAAATAAGTATATTATTATTATTATTAACATGAATATTATTATTATTGTTTTTGTTATTTTTTAATATTTTTTATTATTATTATTATTATTATTATAGAGTTTTTCAATGTGCAATTGTAAATTTTCTATTTCATACTCGACAACACTGAAGTTCAGTGGTGAATATGGAGTTTAACGTCGCTGCAGGAATCTTTCAACCATTTGCGACGATGAAGTTCAGTGGTCATTTACACTCCTAACATCATAAAGTTAATGCCAGTCAGTATACATCTGTACAATAAATATTGAAAGTCAAATCCTGAAAATCCTAACAGTTAATTTCCTTGCACTGTTTTGATGGAGAGGGCTCAATTCAGACATCTGCCGGCCATGCAATCACATACTGTGTCTTCATTACCTCATAACCCCAACACTCAGAACAGCATTGCTCCCTTAACCTTCAGAGAGTGTTGCCATGCAAACCTAATTTGTAGCTTTGGTTATGCATGTCAAGAAATGATTTACTATCATTTACAATCTAATTATTTTTCTGAAAGTATTTCAAGACTAATAGAAATAGAATGATCATTGATGACGTGTAAGTAGATTAGAGTCCATTTTTAATCAAATTGATTCAACATAATGTCTATTGAATTATTGCTGATAAAACAGTTATATGTTTGAACTAGCTGACATTAACGCTGTAATCTAAATGTTATATAAGAAAATGCAAAACTATCAAACTAAAATGAGACATGATGTGGAAGTCGTCATGGAAACTAGCAATAAACACACAACCTTGCTACCACATTAAATATCCAATTTGTTGACATTGCATCATTAGTTGGTGTACATTCTACAAATTAAATGGTCACAGCTTTATACAGAAAGAATGCATAGTACATAAACCTGTATAATGGTGGAAGCTAAAATGACAGCCCTATCTATCAGAGCCTATGAGCAATCAAAGTCACTTGTTTTCATATCCAGGCAATGACGTGAATCCAAATTCAATTATCTAAATGTTATGATAATACATAAAATAATTAGCATGAAATATAATTTAATACACGTGTGATGCTCTCGTGTAGATATATAGAAGTTAATTACATGGAAATTGGTGTCATTGATCTATTGTCTGAAGGTTTAATACAATTGTTGGTCTAGTAGGCATTTCTGGTTCTCTTCAGTATGAATAAAATCAAAGAATTCTGAAGTACCAGCGAAATGGTTCAAGAAAGTTTACATGTTACATTTGTAAACAAATACTAGTCTTCAACCAGATTATCACTAAACCCATGCCAGTTGCAAAGTAGTAAACACGGGCTAATTCATAGAAATCTGATTCATTCCAAAATATTGGATTGTACTCATAATGCATTGCCTTGGGCAGGACACATTTCAATCTGGTAATTTCCAGAATTTCTTGGCAGGTCAAATACGTTTCTAATCCCTTCTACAAACACCCATGCTGGCACCTTTGTTCCTAGCAGTGCAGCCTTCAAAGGAATGTATTTCAATGAAACTGACCTTACACTGAATGTCGCAGCCCTCCAGTCAGGGTTATTGCCATAACCTTGTAGTTAATAAACGAAAGCGAGCCAAAAGTTATGAAATTCGAAGAAACAATTAACCAGCTGCCAATAATGGCTACTCAAGATGTATTAGTGACATTATGTCACTCAGAGCTACCCAAGTTAATACAAAGCTCATAATAAATGTTTATGACATTTTCAATTCCCATATTCAGTGTTAAAATGTTTCACTATCTTGATAAGAAACAAAGCAAAACATGTTTTACATTCTCTGATATATTACCTGACAACACTGAAACTGGGTTTTTTTCATCAAGAGAGTACTAATGACAAGCCTGAGACATATACAGAGGTAAAACCAATCATTGTCTTGGGAAAAGGAATCCGCACCTAATGCATTGATATCCACATATGTTCACTTTAACATCCACACATGTCCATTTTAACATCCACATGTGTACAAGATTCAAGTGCCAGCTTCCTTCCCATTGTCTGACAATGCCCTTCCACTCAGAAAAACATTTCTACCCTCAACCTGAATAACATATGCCTATAGGATTTCTACTTGGATGTTCTATCCGAGCGATTACGAACATGTCATCGACTGATGGATATAAAATTCTGGCCAATTGAGATTATGAAACTATTTTTTTTTTATTGCGATTTTATGCTCAAGTCAAAGTTTTGTTCATAAATCCCCATATAAAATTTGACCTAAGCATGAAATCGTACTCAAAATATTGGTGCCTGGATCATCATCAAGATCGCCCACTAGCAACGAGACTATGTGTACCTACCCGAGGAACTTGGTGGCGACTGGGCCCATCTCCAGGATCCTGGCCGCGAGCCCCTCCCCTTCGTTGAGGGTGGGCGGGTGCATCAGCTTCTCCTTCTTGAGCAGTCTGCACGTGACACGGGTGGGCATCGACGCCTTGCGGGGCGGGATGATGATGCGGACGCCAGAGTGCCGACATCCTCGCATGGCACCGCCGCGGGCGTCCACCATGAAGCTGATCAGGAAGCTATGGAGAACAAACGAGGAATGGTTGAATATACGGAACACAATGACGAGGAATGGTTGAATATGCAGAACACAATGACGAGGAATGGTTGAATATGCAGAACACAATGACGAGGAATGGTTGAATATGCAGAACATGACAACAAATGGTTGAATATACGATAAATAATGATGATAAATGGTTGAATCTACTGAACACAACACAAAGGAATGGTTGAACATTCAGGGTGATTATAACGTAGTATGGGAGGATTATCATGGCTATACTCCCTTGCTCTATTTGTACACAAGCCTTGGATGAGATGAAACCAATGGAGTGGGTTACTGTCATATTTTCCCTCATTGTGGATAATAAAGATTGTCTATGTATTCCATGGATGACAGATTATCTGTATCTGTGACATACAGTGATCATAGCGCTAAGAGTTGTAACTCTCTATACATGTATAGGAGCTACAGCTATCTAGCGCTATCATCATTCTGCAGAAACCAGTCGTTCATACAAAATCTGCATGGAATCTCACCTGAGTGGTTTTTGTTACGAAATATATCAACGAGTCGATATATTTGATATTAAAAAGCATGAGGAAGAGAACATAATAACACACATTCTTAAATGATACAAGGAGAAACATTCCCCTTCACAAAGATGTTCCTAGGAAAGAAGTCGAGGATTAACGAGGCTGATGCTGTACATTCGCGTTGTTACATCGTGGCGATGCTATGACATCACAATGGGCAGTGATGGCATCATAATGGTAGAACAGCTGGAAGCTTCTAGTAGACATTGCTAAACCTCAAAAGCAATATTGCCCATGGAAGCCAGCATGGGTTAAAAATAGTAACAATATATCATCAATTCATCTAGCTGTCCAGATTGTAAATGGTTTATTAACTTGTCTCTCAACATGCCATGAAAAAACCCCGGATTTCAAACATTCATTTAGATCTGTTGTTTTTCTTTCTGTGGTTTTTGTGTGTTACCAATCCTTCTTATCTTTTAGTTAACTATTGACAGAGACCTCAAACACGTTTCATGTTAGAACATCAGAATTAGAAAATTGTTTTTTTTTTAGATTGTTATTGAACCATCAAATACGTAAACGTGCAGAAACGAATAATCTATGCCAGAATGAGACAGCCCATGGAAATAAAGGTGTGTATGTCTCCACGACTGAATAATTCTAAAACAGACACAATACAAGTTAATAAATCACTCCATTTTCCAATAAGATGGCAGGCTCCACTATAGCCTTTATGTGCACAGGTTAATTATTTGGCCATGGATGTCAATAACGATGTCAGATGGATCGATACGAGCCAGGTCGGAGTGACATACAGTGGTATTCCAATTGCAGTCGAGGACGGACTGAGTGCCTTTAACACAGCTCAGTGCAACCTCTCTCCAGACTCCATCGGCACTGTGGGCCCAAACAGCCGTAATTAAATTCCATCAACAAACACAGCACCTCCAGCCGATACCCAAATTGACCACTGTGCAACTCTCGACAAATACGGATTAATTCCTACAGGCAGGTGTTAACATCACTAAACTCTTTCTGAATGGTATAAACAGATGCCGACACACACATGTTTTCCTTTCAGCAATCTCCCTCTAATCTCTCCAGGTTGAAATATCTCAAATATTGAACAAACCGGACCACTGGAAAATTAGCAATATTGCGTTCCCGATCCAATAAGAACACAATTAGTCACCTTTTGTTAATCATTTCCGCACACCTAGTTCCTGGCATGTTGGTGAGACTGTATCCAGACACAGAGCTATTCTGCTACCAGCGAAACCCAGCAGTGGAGTACAGTCTCCCAGAGGTGGCGTTATGCAATATCACAGAGAGCTGGGATTTCAGGATGTTCTAGCAGTACAGCTAATTACTGTATCACAGAGCTGTATATGTAATTGAATCTGCACCGATCTAGCCTGGCTGTCACACAACTCCATGTTAAGACTTCCTATCAAAATGTCACGTCAGATATACCAGATACAAGTGTCCACTGACAGGAATCAACGAATTTGAAACAATCCAGGGAAGGTGAAAACCGGGGAATATTCCTTTGAGGAATGTAAAAATCCAGAAGACAGGAAATCGAGAATTGTTAAAACTTGGAAGACTTAAGAATCCGACACTGTGTATAACGGACAGCTATAAATACCTCTCTTCTGGCATCATCGTTTGGCTGGAAGTTAAAATCGATGAAGGCCAGCCAAGATGGAGAGGTCTTCCTAACCCCGGCGTTGGTTCCTGATAGTTCTCCCTGGCAGCTTAGAGAAGTCAGATTGGTGGGAGCCCAGTCTCCTACACCTACAGTACAGCCACACTGGGAAGGAAATGCCACACTACTGAATGGCAAGTCGATAACTGCCTTCTCGAGCTGGAATTTCAGTATCTATACCATCTGTAGGTTGTGGCTGTCTTGGTACTGTCTGCGGATTTAGGATGGATGAATGGGTATGTGGTATGTGTGGACTTCACAGTTTGGTGGGTCAGTACTAAGTGAACATGTGCAGTAGAGGAATTTGTTACTATGATAAATATCTTCCATTCCAAGAGTTATCATACAGGCTTTTCTCAACAATATTGGTACAGTTCCATTATGTTTTCCTCTTCCATAACTCTGCTATAAATAACATTACCCATTGATGACAACAGTAAACAAATCTGTGTTGTTCTATTTACTTACAATTATAGGTATACTTGAAAACCCCAAAGCAAATATGAGATTAAAGGATTAAAACATTGCTATTGACACAATATCATAAATGTTTATCAGAAAAAAATATAATACTCCATGAAACTTAGTGAAGATAATTGCTATACATTTTTCATTGTCCAATTATGTATAGCAATATTTTTTGTAAAGTTTCATAAAGGATATATTATTTTTGGATATATTGATGCTATTGTTACACAATCGTAGATGTATAACCTTGAAAATGTGCATAATATTTTCCCCTCTATGATAACAAATGCAAAAAACAAGCATTATCACTTCACCAGTCAGCTTGCAAAAATTTCAACATCATAAACAATTCTGGAATTTTTCTACTGCTGAGCTACAACATTCTGGGCGATACCAAGGCAATTACTTGGGGCGAACTCCTGACAATGCATCCCTATAATCAGTAGAGATGCCCCCCAGGGAGCAGAGCAGGTCTGGTGAGGCCATGGCACTCCATTACGAGATGGAAGGTGAGTTACAACATACAGTTGACAAAGGCCACGTAAATTTCCATGCCTCACTTCCGTGGCTTATTGAAACGGGTCCAAATTACAAGCTAAGCTCGTTATTCCAGTGTTGAAAAAGTCTGGACATTCTCACTGTTTCCTCTATTGATCAACTCAAATATTTTATATAAATATTGAGCGGACTGATGCAATTAACAAGGGGAATAACTTTGGGCGTTAGCCAAGAAAATGTCAGTGAAATATATTTGCATATTTCTTTATATAATTAGCCTTGCTATTGTTTTGATGTCTGGTGGATATGGTTATTAGACAAGGTTTATGTCAATGACCTAATTTCCTCATACTGTCAACATATTATATCTTCATCAATTCACTATAATACCAATGGCTACAATATTTGATATAAAGAATTTAACAGTCAAATGTCAAACAGGGGTACTTGTTGGGATATCCAACTATTATTGAAATGAATATTAGGTCATGGCACCCCTTTCACAAAGCTCTCATATCCACTTCTGTAATGATTGGTGAGATAGATACGCGAGCACTATGGGTCGGAGTGGCTATGAGAACTTTGTGCAGGGATGCCTTGGTCCATAGGTCATCTCTGGTTACCTCCTACTGTTAGCAGGGTTTGAACTCGGACTGGCATGTGTACATGAATACATATTGAATAACCTACTGATGTTATGACGCACCCAGTGAAGATATCACACCATAATACAGGTCTGACTCACTTAATAACTATCTCACACGCAAGGCAATAATTGATAGTGTAGTTTGTGGGGTTTTTTTTGCTTTATTATTTCCTTGTTTCTTAATGATTTTGTTTTGGGGCTAGGCAGTTTATGGCAAGAGTAAACCTACCATAATTGTGGTGCATAGTTTTGCAGCGAGCCTGCACACACTGCCCAATATACTGAGGAACCATTGTACTTGCCATGCGCTAAAGCCAAAAACTTGGTATGTTTTAAAAGACTTGGTATGTTTTGATATATATAAAGCTCAATACACTGTTCTATTCTTATAATACCAGGGCAACCCATGCTTAAGTATTTTCACTGATATTTTGTATTCTTTACTAAACCATGCAACCCTAAGGGCTATTTAGATGAATGAAAGTGGTATTTGTACTGGGAGGGTATATTATTCTCTATTCAAATTCCAAATCTTTTTCTAACAGATGAGTAATAATTAACAAAGGCCCTATATATCTGACAGATATAATTGTAGTTTGGAGGATTATTTTATTGGTGTATGCTTTGTGGGAACAAGGGCAAGGTCATCTGTTTGTGAATTGGTCCTTAAATGAATGGAGGCAGTGACATCAATAAATCACAACATTATCATTCTGACCTCATGAAATCACAAGAATGCATAGCTGCTGAGGTCACTTGTCAGTACGTGTCAAATGTCCAGATCGTGATAACTTTGTCACAACATACACCAGTATATCTACATCTTCAGCATGCAACAGTTACTAGATAGTTTCATGTTTATATTGTGCAATAAAAATAATAAGAAACTAATAATTGTTCATATTTTAAAATATTTACTTCGGAATTGAAAACAATTGCACATAATTATTTCCATTCATGTCTTAACAAATTTTGTTATGTTTTGTTTACTTCGAAATGGAAAACAATTGCACATATTTTCATTTCTGTCTTCACATATTTAGTTGATGACTCATTGTGGTTACAGTATTATTAAAAAAAATCCTTACTGGCCATCCGTCACTGTTAACATTTTTATGTGGACTTTTTGTTTGTATTTGCAATTAACTATTGAAAATGCTATTTGAGTGATTTGTTAGCTTTGAAGCTAGATTTTTTTCTTAAAGAAGATTTTAAAACCGTACACTAACAATATTAACTGAAACTACACACTTGCATTCTTGAACAAGTATTCATAATATAGCTTGAGCTACAGGGTTGTATAAACTACTATGAGAGACTGTATAGACTGTCACTGTCCAAGACTGTTAGTCAATGTATATGCTATATCACTGTCCAATACTGTATACGCTATATCACTGTCCGAGACTGTATACATAATATCACGAGACTGAAGACAAGCACAACACTATACCTGTAGGGCTTTCTTTTAACTCCCATGATGACTTGACTAGAGTAAATCCCACTACAGTAGTCAGTCAAAGTGCTGCTTAGTCCTGCAATCCCTTCAATTCAAGGTCAGACACCGGTACATATGATTCCGTGACCTACGACCCCAGGTGACTTGACAGGAGGAGTCACACTACCAGGCAGACACCAGCTTATCTGATTGGACTGGTCTGTGCACTGTCATAGTCATACCAGTAAATCCCCCACCTACCAATCACCAAGTAAGAAATGGACTGATCCAGGGACACCCAAGAGGGTTAGTGTCTGCATGTTATATATAATTTGGTACATAATGGTACATACATGGTACATACATAGTACACATGTAGTAATGGATGGAAATAAACATGTGGAAGGTACATCTCCCTATATGCAAAAATTAAAAAATCTGTTTTTATTTTAATTTAGTAGTTATTGAGTTGGACTATAAGACCATATCTAAAAAAAACAAGATTAAATTACAAAAGTAATACATCAATATTGTAAAACTTGTTTCTACTTCCCTGATCAGTTCATGACACAAGTATCCGATAAATCGTAGTATAGTGTCTAAGTGACAACATAATCTAAGTTGAAAAAATGGCATTAATAAAAAAAACAATAAGCTGAACAAATAAAAGCAGGAAACAGACTCCCACAATAGCTCACCATTGACTCACAATAGCTCACCATTGACAAACAACTTGTAAAAGATACAGCATTGATAATGATAATATAATATTTACAATTGGTATCAAAGCTAACTAGACCTGACACCGAGATTACGAACCTTTTTATTAATTATGATTTCATGAGTTTGAGCATTGAAATTATACTAAAAGATGTCATAACTTTCATGGCCAGCTTATCTTTCACATATTGCCTCTATTATTGCATTTTCTTTAAATAAATATTTATTAATGTAAATGGCCCCAGTTAACATGAACCAAGGCCTTTCTCAAGTGGACTTCCAATGGAGATTCACTGCTACTAATCTAATTCTGAGTCAGCATGTACAAAAATATTAACAATGTGAAATAGGAATTTTTAGAAAATTTATATATCTATTAAATTTTATTAAAATCAATATTAATATTTTATGACTATGCTGTCAAACTAATTTTGACTTTTAGATATGCACGATGTTTGTATAAAAATGTGAAGTCTAGGAAGTTGGATGTGAATGAAATGGAATCATTTTAGAATTATAGATATATTGCCGTCAATGACGTGGTTAACAAAACTGCAATTGGTAAAGGAAATGTTGCTTTTGGGGCATGGATCATTCTTGCATCACTATATTAACACATTGGTAGTTTACCCAGCCCCACACGTACAGAAGAATGGGCGTTAACCAAAGCACTTCCTCTCAAGTGCAGAAGAAACTGTCCATTCATATTGTAGCTATACCGTTACCGCCTAATTAGTAAAGCAAGCGATTTGTTTCTTAATGTTGCAGCATGAATATTTCATCCTATACAGTGATAATTAATAGAAACCAGGGTATCATTTCTCAAAGCTCTCATATCTACTACGAGACCATAAGGTCTCTCATAGCTGTTTTTAATACATAGGGATCTTGTATGTATGAGAGGGATAAGGTCTCATAGTGGATATGAGAGCTTCGAGAAACCTAGAGCTACAATTAAAATGTTCAGCCATTTTAAATCTCAAAAGAGGCTTAATTAATTTTTTAAAGCTTAATTAGTTTACAATAAATGCGAGATGATTTAATACAGCACCTCACCAGTTCCACTTTTAACATAACCCAGCAGTAACAGGTGCACTAGTGCATACTTTATATCAGTCAGATTATTTCAGGATCGGAAGAACTGCCAAAAACTATCAGAACCCAGATAGAATCTTGTCTTTATTCCAGGTATCTTTACACACAAATTACTTCTTTTGAGCAGCTCTGGGGAGTGGAATCGACAGAGCTCGCAGGCTATTTAGGTGCAGAATAAAGTAAACAGAAGTAAAGAATAAACATG